>RJWT010042525.1:0-12131 GCA_004365215.1 Cuniculus paca | reverse complement strand
GATATTTGTAGATGTGCTTTCTGAAATGCATTGTGTTTGGGATTTCTTGGACTTCCTGCATCCACAACTTGAAATTTTGCCAATCAATTTTGCACAATAGCTGCAATTTTCTCTAAATATTTTCTTGCTCTATTCCCTTTCTCTTCTCTTGCAACTTTGATTGCACATGTGTTATAGCATTTAAATCTATCTTATAAAATAAACACTTTATTTTTTTGTATATTATTTCATTTTGTCCTTTGGTTTACATAATTTATATTGGCTGCAGGCCTGTAGTGTCTTGTTTGCTCTTAACCTCTTCTAGTGAATTCTGAAATTTAAAATATAGTATATTTTATTTGGTTATAGAATTATATATGGTGCTTTGCTCCTAAAATACTCATCTCTTCCTGTTACATGTTTTTAAATATATTTATCACATTTATTCGTGTTTTCTTCAGTTGGGTTATCTTTACTTCTACTTCCATTGAATTCTTGTACTCCAGACATTGTGATAAAAAGAACATTCAAGGCTTCTTGTTTTTCATAGATGGTTGATACTATGGTTTGTGTCTGGATGATTCCCCCAAAGCCTCATACAGTCATGGGGGGCTTTCAAGTTGAATCTACAGTTTGTGATTGGTTCATTGTCTAGTGATGGGATTAGTGGTCTGAGTGCTGCACCTGCCTTGGGGCAGACAGTCTGCATACAATATAAGGGAGGGAAAGAGGTTTGCTGCTTTCTTTTGCCCTTTTACTCCAGTCACTTCTCATATCTGTTGTAACCACCATGAACAGTTGACCCTAAGCCATACTATCCCGCCTTGGAGCCAGCTGAATATGGACTGAAACCTCTAAAAACTGTAAGCTAAACAGACTTTTCCTTCCTTATTTTGGGTGTCAGGGGTGTTTTATTTCAGCAATGAGAAAAAAGTAACTAAGACAGCTGACTTGTCAGATTTATTTTAGAGTTATTCCAGATTGCTCATAGCTTTACTTAGATCGAGTTTACCTGTCAGTAGCTCATTTCCCAACTTTTGATCATACCTAATTTGAGTTGGAATGGAGTTACAGGAAGTTAATCATGGTAAGATTATGTAGGACTATGGTGGCAGACCCTCCTTCACTAGTGCTGCGACTGAAAAAAGGCTTAGTTTTGAGACTGTGTGCATGAGAGAGAGAGAGAGAGAGAGAGAGAGAGAGAGAGAGAGAGAGAGAAGAGAGATATTTCTTTCCTTCTAGTTTCCAATTTGTTTTGTTGGCCTACAGTATTTTTTAGACTATTGTCTAATTTTTCATTTCTCTATAATCTTTTATGTTTGTGGCCTCTTCTTGTGTATTCTTGTACTAAGTGTGTCCAGGCATGTATTTAATTTGCAAAGATTACCTTTTTCTGAAATTCAGGAAAGTTATTAATATTGAATGGTCAACTGCTACTCTATATATTCTCACTGTTCTTCATGTCTGAATTCTGACTGGCCTGTGTTAGAGCATTTCAGTCTATCTTCCAAGAGTCTTAAATGTTTCACATTAAAAAAAATTTTGTTGTATCTTTGTATTAGTTATGATACAATTTTTCTGTCTTCTCTTCCTATGTATTAATGCTCTCTTTGACTAGGATTTGTATTATATATTAATTTCTACAATTATTATAGAAATAAATTTTAATTTCTAGAGCTTTAAAGAGTTGTTTTCCCCAACCAAATCTTCTTTATTCTTTTCATCCTCCTGAGTGATTTTTCAAAATGTGTATTTCCTTTACATAGTTTTTTGTTATTTCTTTTTAAACTTTTTGAGAATATAAAGGACATTAATTTTTCTAGAAAAGTTTTGTTTAATTTTGTTTTGGTTGTACTTCAGTTTTCTCATTTTTGAGTGACTGACTTGCAGTTATTTGGGCTATTTTTCATTTTATTATCTTTATGTGGTCTAAAATTCTAGTTTGCAAGTTTATCTTATACAGAAGTTTCCTGTGTGTCTCTCTCAGTACTCCCTCTTCTCCACCTACCTGTCCCTTGGTCTATGATGTTTCTGTTGGTCTTGACCCAGTTTCCCTAATATGGGTAGATTAGGACTTTCGTTTGAAGAGATAATGAAGATTAATAGGCAAGCAGTTAAGTCCAGTTCCTGTAGCTCTTCTTGTTGGCTCTAAGGAATGGGTCTGTGGAGGCCTCTACAGTGACAGTGCACTGACTTTGGTCAATGAGTGGAGAAGCCCTTTGGGGGGACAATCAGTCTTGATGGACACCATGGGCCTGTCTTCCCTTATTCCTGACAATATTTGGCATCTCTATTCTTGCTACTATAGGATAGATAACAATTTTTTGCCTATGTTGACTCCCAGAGTCACTGCTTACATCCTTGTATTTTTGTCATTTTTTTTTCTTTCCTTCAGGTGTCATTTGCTTATGAGGTATGTATTTTCATATTTTCTTGCACTATGTCTTTGTTGTCTTGGGGTGAAGGCAAGAGACAGAAGGGTAGCTTCCAACTAAAATCACACATAATTCTGACTAGAAATCCAAGTTAATATTTCAGAAAAATAAATGTGGAATAAAATAAAACAGTAGATTAGAGGGCACTGAGACCTGATAAATAAGTTCCATCCTGAGAGATTCTTGGGAAAAAGATAGTGTTCTGTGGTAGAAATAATGGAAGAGAGAAAAACTACAAAGATTTAGAAAACAGTATACAAGCAGAGATGGAGCAATGGTTCTCAAAAGGGCTATACTGCCCTCCAGGGGGTGTTTTCGAAGTCACTGGTGACAGTTGTGAGGGAAAGCTGATATTTAATAGTTGGGGACCAGGCCTGGTGGTTCTTACAAGTATGCAGGATGGTCTAGGACAAGTATGTCTCGAATGACTTTCAGATATCCCAGATAGGCACTTATGTAGATAAAATATTTATTTAAAATGATCTAAGTGAAGAATTTATTTGACATATTAGTACTAAATATTTTTCACAAGATTTTATTATGTTGAATTTTCCAGAAATGCAGCTATAATTTTAATTCAGTGAAACTTATACTTTGTTTGGAATGTCATCAAAATGCTTTCACTATTTCAGAAAATCAATTCACTGATAGTGACAGTGCTTATGGTATGTAAATCACTAAAAGCACAAATCTGGACTATTTTGTTACCTGTGACTTTCATGTATGGTAAGAGAAAATAAAAGATTCTTTAAAACAGGCATTTTATAGGATTACAAGAATCATAAGAATCTCACTGAATTTTTTTAATGAGCGGTATATATTTGTTGAGAGAAAGCTTCTGTCTGAGAGAGAGACAGAAGGGGTCCAGAGTGGGTTGCCAACGACTCTGACTTTTCTAGGGACTTTTATAGAGTAAAACAATGAGGTGAGTGAATTTTATTAATAAAATTCTTTCTTACAAGAATTTTGTATTGTATTCATTCCATATATTTTATTTTTTTTGTGTGGCATAATGATAATACATGTTGAAAATTTCACAGTTAAGTTTGATATTGTTTGTGGGCTACCTGCACTTTTCAACATTACTCTGATAATGTCTTCAGAGGTCTAACACACTGGTTCATCATCATTTGTATGGAAGTTTCTGTTAAAAACTTTTACTCTCTACATCACCTTTCAAGAGCTACGATTTTTAGAGTCAATATAAAATCTGAGACTAAGTGCATGGTTCCATGTATAGGTAGATTTCAGGAAAGGTGACAATATTTTTACTACCTGGTCCCATGTCAAAACAAAAGGATTATCCTAGCACTATACTTATAACTATAGTCTAGCTCATTTGTGAGAATATCTTACTTAAACTCATTTCTTCCACTTCCACAGTGTATAATTTTGGAATTTATTTTTATTTCATTTAATAGTGTTTTCCTCTTCTCTTTATGCAAACAATTCTGATCTATTACTTATCCTAATAAATTTTATTCTAGTATTACTCATGTCACTGCCCTGTTTTCCTGTAGCTTTATATAGTTGGTTCCTGATGGTTTTTTGCTTAAATCTAAATGTTTTTATTATATATAAGCACCTGACTTCAAAATGTCTTCCATTGCAATGACATCCAAGAATTTACACATTGAAATACACAGGAGTTCATCATAAGTCTACTTATTTTTAATTATCCTTTCATATTGCAGTTTTGACTTCATACTGATTATATTGATATGTTATATGCTGAATTGTATCCCTCTTTCAAATTTATATGTTGGGTTCTAACCCTCGCAGAACCCCAAATGTGATTGTGTTTAGGTAGGACATTTAATGTATAATTAAGGTTAAATGAAATTGTAAGTAAGGCCCTAATCGAATATTACCAGTGTCTTCAACAGAAGAGGAGTGACACCTGGATGAGCACATACAGTGAGGAAGCCATGTGGAGATACAATGGAAAGGTGGCTATAATTACAAGTTAGGGAGTGAGGCCACAGGAGAAACCAAATCTGCCAATACCTTGATCCTGAGCTTCCAACCTGAAGCACTATGACAAAATATATGTCTGCTGTTTAAGTGAACAAGTCTGTGGTATTTTTGTTGTGACATCCCTAGAAAACCACTACAGATACAGTATGGGTTAAGAGGGGTCCAGCAAAGTCATTGGGTAATCGCAGGTAGCCACATATATCTTAATATTTTCCATCCCTATGCAGCTACTTGGGGTCATAAAGTCAGTGTTGACCTATGGACTGTGAGCAGAAATACTTGTGTTACTTCTGGGCAAAACCATAGATTAGTTAGGTGTAAGCTTCAAGATCAACCTCTTTACTTACTGTTGGGTTAGCAAAGCACAGAGTTCAGATGGTGAAGCACAAGAAGCTAGAGTTCTGAGATAGTTACTCTTGAGGATTGCAAAACTCACACTGGGCATTGTGTGAGTGAGAAATAGATCTGTCTGGGTCACATGGTTAATTTGTTAGCATAACATAGGTTACTGGTCACCCGAAATATAACAAAATTTGGTATGGGAAGAGTGATGCTAAAATTGGCTCACAAAAGTTAAAATATGTCTCTGGCTGCCCATTCAGGTAGTGGTAGGCAAGGAAATTGTTATTAGAGACTGAAATGTTATGCAGAGTTGAAATATGTTAATACTATTAGCTTTGGTAATATAGAATTCTAACAGGTATAAGGAAGTGACTGGAAAAGAGAAAATTAATTGGGTGTGCTGGGTGCTATTTTGGTTATATCTAGTAACATGAAAAGAAGAGAGAGAGGGTTGGGCATGGGTAGTGATGCCCTTCTATAATCCTAGCTATAATTCTAACTAGGAGGTTGAAGAAGGAGAATCACAAGTTTGAGGCCAGGTTGGGAACTAAAGAAAATCCTGTTTTGAAATAAAAAAGTAGATAAAATGGTCTGGAATGTGTAGCTCAGTGATAGAACACTCCTGGATGCAACCCCCAGTTTTGAAAAAAACAAGTGCTGAACTGAGTAAAGCTTTCTGTTGAATAAAGAGGGTCCAGCCAGGCCTGGTGGTGCATGCCTGTAATCTCAGCACTCGGGAGGCTGAGGCAGGAAGATCGTTTGTGAGTACAAGACCAGCCTGGGCTACAAAATGAGCTCAAGGCCAGCCTGAACAGCATAGTGAGACCTCGTTTCAACAAGACAAGGGCTGGGGATTTAGCTCAGTGGCCTAAGCGCCTGCCTGGCAAACATAAGGTCATGAGTTCAATCCCTGGTGCCAAAAAAAAAAAGAAAAGAGGGTCCATAACCTTGCAATTTGTGAAAGGGCAACTTCTTTGTGATCCTAAGAGGAAATTAAACAAGGAATTTAGAAATAAATACTTTGGAAACTTCTCAGGTAACTAAAAACCAATGGGAAGATATTATATTGAGAATTGGATCTTTTCATAGTTGACTTGCAGCTTCAAATTGGAAGCTGCTAGACTAAAAAAAAAAGACTAAATAAAGAAATTAAACAAAAACTTCATGTTAATGGGCTGATGACATCTTAAAAATATGCAAAAGGGTACTTTCTGGACATTGCTCTCAAAACAAGCAGGCAAATGTAAAATCCAACAAATTATTTAGAAAGCTACACTACCAATATAACATAAATCTGGTTAAAAAAGAAAAAGGCAGTGACGACTGTGGATCTAATAGTATCTTGATGGCTTAATATAATAAAGATGTTTCCCCTCGCTTACCCCTAACCTGACCCACATTCAGCAGCTCTCCAAGGACAGCCCCCATGTGTCCATAGCGGTATAAGCTACTTCCGTCTTGTCATTCTTTTACTTTTCCATGTAGGTGGGTTCAAAAATCACCACAGCTGGGGTACAGGTGAAGCTAGAAGTTCTCCCAGGATTTCAATCCTTGTAGAAGTAGCACAGGCAATTTCTGGGTATGATAGAAAATAACATGTTATGGTTTTATTTTCTTTACATTTCCCTGATTTCCAGGGATTACTAGTCACATTTACCAACCATTTAAATTTCCCGTTCTGGATATTAGCTTTCCTTGTTTTTTGATGCACTGTAGGTCAAACTCAGGGCCCCATACATGCTAGATGAGCACTTTACTACAGAGCCACAGCCTCAGCCTATCTATTCATTCTTTTGGCTCATTTTTTCTCTTGACTTTTTAGTTCTTTTTCAATGAATTATATACAGGATACAAATATTATATACAGGCTACAAATATTTCATTTCTTAATGGATATTTTAACATTATGGTGTCACAATTTTTAAAAATATGCAAGTTTTACTTTTCTATGTTGCTCAAATAAATCAATTTTTTGCACTGTGAACATCTTAAAAACTTTTCTAAGTGTTCTTTTTCTTATATAAAACATTTTTTTGTTAAGCTAGGCATGGGAGAATAATGTCAAAGAGTAGCAATAATAACAAGCATCATTGCCTTGGTCCTGATTTTATTGGAATATTTTTAACATTTCATCATAGAATAGTGTAATAAATACACTATTAGATGTATTAGATGAAGTTCTAAGTACATAAACTATAAATAGTCATTACTATTTATTATTTGGCAAACCACTCAAACCCTCTATTCCAAGTTTCCCTACTTGTAAATAAAGGATTAAAGCTGGATAATTTAGAAAGCGTTTCCAGCACAGTAAGTCTTTACATTCCAAGATAAATTTTTAAAGGTTCTCATGCCATTTTTTCAATCTAACTGGACAACAGTGTCAACTGTGAAATAAAACACATAAGCACAAAGACAGACACATAAGCAGAAGGGAGCCCCAGTCATCTCAGTAACTCAGACATAGTTATATAAGGTAGTCTGAAGCAAAATATGATACCAATTTTGGTAGATTTTTGTAACATTATGAAGTTGTTTGGCAACTTTTAGTACAGGAAAAAAATGAAATTGAAGGAAATGAAAATAGAGCAGTGATTGGAAAAGCACTGGTGAATATGGCAACACCCCAGGTCCAGAAGCCAGTTGTAATCTAGTCTGTGTTGGAGTAAATCAAGTTTTATTACTGATATAATTTTTCCCATCCAGTAGGGTTGAAATTCAGTGTCTGGGAGGTAGAGTAAGAGTGAATAGTGAAACTGGTAGTAAATGATTAATTCTCTACTTCCATAAACAAGATACAAGAAACAAAGAGAGGAGACAAATGCTCATTGGGATAAGCAGTTGAAATTGCTTAAGAATGGAAATTGAGAAGGAGCCAGAAACTACGCTGAGTGAAGAGCAAAGATTGCAAGAAATTGGCAGGCAGTCATGATGGATGAAGACAGAAAGGAACACACAAAGGATTTGAAATGAGTCCGACTTCATAAAAGGACTTCTATCAGAGGGGAGAAGAAAGCATGAAGGCAAACACCCACTGGTGAGAGAGAGTGCAAGAAGAGTAAGGAAAAGCTCCAAAACGCAACTTCAACAGTACAAGTTTAAATCTAGTGCCACCTCAGGAAAAAGAGCTGGTTAGCAGAATTCCAGAGAGTAGATTATGGATGAGAAATGCCCCCCAAAATCCAAACTCTATCATCTGATGGTACACGTCATCATGTGAACTCTGAAGGCAGGGGCAACATAGGTGGAGCTAGGGTTGAGAGCAAAACCCCCTCCAATGAACCAGATGGCAAAGGCTATGATGGAAGGCAAAATACGATGGGGAACAGGGCAAAAAGAACTCTTACAGTGTCACTGGTGGGGATGGAGCAAGATCACAAATAGAAGCCCACATACCACATGTCTGAATATTTTAAAAGCTATAAATCAAAGTGCCAAATTGCTAAATAATATATTTTACACATCTATTTTGACAGAAGATCTTCTTAAAAACATAAAGAGCCAGCTTTGCATTTAGAATGCTTGCACTTTCGGAAGTTAGCCAGATTATGGTTGTACTTGGAAGCTAACTCATGGTCCAGCGTCTTGACTTCTACCCCTCCCTCACTCATTCCTTCCCTTCATTTCTTTCTCTGTCCTGCACGTGATGGTCTGGCTCACTAAGTGCCAGTACCCTACCTAGTTTGTATGCTTAAGCTCCTACTCCACAGTCCTCTCAAGCACTACGTACAGACAACCACTGCCGTTTTATAATCCTCTGGCCCAGGTGCTGCATGAGAAGAAAGAATAGACCTGGAGATAGGCATGTGCTGTCTGCAGAAGTGTGTTTGAGTTGTCCGTGCTCAGGTCCTGAGCGTTCAAAATGTGGGGTGTGAGAAGGTGGAGTCCTGGCCCTGTTGGCACCTCATCCCTTGGAGTGGGGTTGATCTTCAGAGGGCAGAATAGATGTCCCAGAGCATGGAGGTCAGGGGAGAATGCCCTCGGTTCAGTTCTAAGGGTAGGTCTTATTTCTAAACACTATAAAATGAATAAAAGAGATTTTGTACATTTGGAAAAAAAGATATTTTCTGCTAAAGCAATGCTGTTCTATAGAAATCACAGATCATTGATTCTCAACTTTTCTGACTCTAGGCTCTCTCTCTTGGTGTTTCTGTACTGTCACATTCAGCATTTGTTGTGTCCAGATGAAGAGCAAAATACTGGCACATTAACCAGGCCTTTAGAGGACGAAATTGCATGTTCTCTGACACATATGGGATCTAGATAGAAACACTCCAGTATAACTTATAAATTCTTATAAAGATATAGCATATATTTTTGTCATTTTCATTAGGTAAAAGCCCATTTGTTTAATTTCTCTGAAGTTTTGACTCACTCTTACTAATTTTTACTTCTCTTTTCTCCCTTGAGGATATTCTTATTTCTGAAACACTCCTAAGCTCAGGTTGAAGAGATGGGTTCTGAAAACTGTGTGCCATGAAGATTTTTTCAATTAGCTGATCATGAAGGGCAGATATACTCGCACATTTGTCCTTCAACAAACAGATTGTGATTTCCATCTGAGAGTGAAGACTATCTGAATCATCTGAAGAGTTTATAGGATGTGTGTGTCTTCCCAAACTGAGAATTGACATTAAACTGAGTGTTTTGCTCTTTCACATTTTTTACAGAAAGCTTAAACTTAGGATACCAATGGCCAGTAGCCCTTAGAATATAACTGAATTAATTTCTTATGTGTTTTAGTACTCTGCAGGGGACTGTGAAATATAGGATGAAAAAGGGATGCCACTGACTGGCAGAGTTCTATTTTAAACTTCTTGAAAATGTGAGCTTTTCATTTTTGAACAAGATCAGAGTTGAGGAAAAACTCCAAACTAGTTTTTATCTAGCTACTGTTTAAATTTAGGCCTATGAAGTATGGGCACACCTGCAGCCCAGCAAAGACTACAACACTCCTGCACAGATGGCATGGGTTTCCACTGGGGAGGGTCTGCAATGGGGCCACTTAGGTATTGCCCAAGATTTCACAACTTCGGCAACATAGACATTTGAAGCAGAATAATTCTTCGTTGAGGGAGTTCTGTGCATTGTGAGATGTTTAGCAGCATCCCTGGCCTTTGTTTTCTAGAAGCCTTTATGCTTCACCCTACTTTCTAGCTGCAACCATAGAAAACATCTCCAAACATTACTAAGTATGCATGGGGTGGCAGGGGAAGACAGGGAATGCCAAAATCATTGTCTATTGAGAATTTCGTAGTAGCTGGTTAATTCACTATTCTCTTCTGTGCATTTCAGGCAGGAAAGTAGTGAGGGAAACCTATAGAATGTGAGATGGAAGTTGTTTTTGGCTTCTGAGACAATAAGAAGGGGAGGGAAGGGAAAATGAGCATTTATTGAAATTGGTGTGCAACAGATGTATTCTATTTGTGCTTTTATTTAAATTTGTATTTCTCAAACTGAAATGGGCTAGGGCTACACTAAATTGGAGGATGAACATTATAGACTCAATTTTACTTGATTGTAAATACTTTAAAACATTAATTTTTAAAATTTAAATGGTATGCATAGTAATAGAATATAAAGTATGTATTAATATAGAAGCTCAAGTAAAACAGTTGCAAATAAGTTTTTTGCACATCCATCATTTATGACTAGCTCTGCCCCCAGAGTCTCACCAGGCATGGATACACCTCCAGCAGCTCTTGGGTTCTTAGGAGGAAGCAGGTGGGAAGTATGTGGTATGATAATCAGTGTACTTCCCTATGAATAAAGTAGGTTTTAACTACTGTCCTATTTAAGTGGTTTCAGGTAAAGAGAATAAAACTCAGGTTAAGTAACTTTTTGAAGCTCATACGGTTATTATACAACCACTATTTGAATTCTTAAAATCTTTTTTCAAACTTCATGTCCTTTTAATATTTTCTGATATGTTAATAGACAGGGTTACCTCTGGGCAAAGTTTGGAGTAAGGTGAGATTTTATCTTTTCTTTCTTATTTCTGGGCTTTTTTTTTCTCTCTCTCTCTCTCTTTCCTTTTAATCCTCTTCCTAGAACATCACTCAGTGCTCTTGCTCTGTTCAGACATGAACACCCAGTAACACCCTTGTTATCATTCTGGGGCTGTTTACTACCTGGAAGATACGGCTGATATTTCAGTGTGTAGAAGCTCTGTGTGGTGGTGACATGGAGGTGATGGTAGTAGTAAGTGTAGGAATTTCCCTTAAGTCACACTCTCAGTTTGATCTGCTCAGTGGAAGCAAACAGAGCACAAAGGTTGAAAACAGACCATCTACCTGGGAGGCCCTGAAGACTTTATCTCTAACTCTGGGTGTCTGATGCCTAGAGGTTTCTACCATTAGTCTGGCAGGGAAGATCAAATTGTCTTTAATTTTCTGGAAACTTTCAGATAAGAAAAAACAAAAGAAAGTCACTCTTAGTCACAAACTCTCCTTCCCTCCTAGGGCTCTTAACACATTTTGTGTTTGTCTGCCTCCTTAGCACTGTGCTTATCATTACCTGAGAATGAGGGAGACCCAGCTGCTAGGTTTTTCTGGTGAAGTTTTCTTTCCCTTTGGTACCAGGAGTCAAACTCAGGACCTTGTGCTTGCCAGGCTATATCCCCAGCCCTCTGGTGAGGTCTCAACACAGCCTTTTAGTGTGTCTTGCTGTGCTTTCCTTAGCTGACTCCAGAAATGTATAATTTTATTATGCAAGATGGTAATGCTAATTTCAGTCATTTAAGTAATCATTTGCCATTAATGCCAAATTGTTGTGTAATATTACAGTAATTTTGCTTATTATTGAGTATGTGTCACACTAGTCTCATGGAAGATTTTATCCAACATTAACACTAAATTATGCTTGGGATTTCTAGACTTTTTGATTTGTTGCTTATATGATATTATGATTATTGCATAACTTAAAAATATAAAATACTGTTGTTAGAGAAAAAGAACACCTATCTCTTTTCCCCAACCTCAGTATAACTGTAAAACTGACAGGTTTATATATTGTTGCATCTTTTGGGTCTCTACATTTTTGATTTTACAGTTCAGCCTTTTTTTCCTTTCAGTGTTGGGTATCAAATTCAGGAGTTACTTATGCTAGACAAGTGCTCTACTACTAAGCCACACACCTGGACACTAGTTCTTTCGATACATTTAAAAAATAGTCTGTTTTAATTTGCGCGTTAAAATGTTTATGTATTTGTCTTATTGAATTGGCTCTTCATTTTTATATTCACCACAACTCTTCACTTATGTGTAATATTATATGAATAATTGTTCTTACATTTTTTCCTCATGGGAATAAAATCTTAATAAAAGGTCACACTGTTTTTAAATCTTCTTTATATATTTTCACATTGCACTTATTTTTTAAACTATGAACATTTCATTA
>RJWT010042524.1:0-12115 GCA_004365215.1 Cuniculus paca | reverse complement strand
CTGTTATACCCCTCTGCCATGCCTCCCTGCTTTGATGCCAGCTGACTATGGCCTGAACTTCTAAAAACTGTGATCCAAAATAAACCTTTACTTCTTAGAGTTGTAAGTGCCAGGTAGTTATGGGTGCCTCAGTGATGAGAAAGCAGTTAGGACAAGGCCTTATGTTGTCTTTTGCATTCTGCAGGAGCAGAAGCTCTAGTTTGAGTATCAGAATGAAGACATAATTGCTCAAAGCATCAGTGCTTGCCAAGAAACTGAGCTATCATTTAGCTTAGTGTTACTACAAGTATGGTCCCAGATCAGCAACAGCATCATCTGAGTACTTGACAGAAAACCAAATCCTTTTCCCTATTCCAGACCTACTGAACCAGGATCTCTGTCAGTAGAGTGTAAAACACAATTTTATAAACCCTTCTGAAAATCCTTAAGTTCTCTCAAATTTGAGAAGCCCTGATCTGATTAGCTTAAATCTCTCATTTTGTAGATGTGAAAACTATCTTAGGTCATGTGATTTACTCATAGTCCTAGAATGAGCAGAGATAGAATCAGAACCAGATAGAATGGATAACTCTTAGGTTCATCTGTCCAATACCTATTGCCTTTTCTTTTGGAAACAGTAGCCAGCTCTTCTTTGTAGTATCTGTCCACCTTCTCTTTTTTTTCTGTATAGTTTGGGTAGAACTCATTTGATTTTCCCAGAAGGCAGAGTGAGAACATAACTCAACCTGGCCAAATAGGGTAATTTATCCTAACTGCAGCACCACTCTGGCCACAGATAATGTGGTCTGTTCAGGATCTAACACATGATTGACCCAGGCCCATGAGACTGTGTCATGAAAATTCTATTGGAATTCTGGGAAAGAGCAGTTTTCTTTCCACAGAAATTGACAGTGTATGGATGATGTTTAAACAAGCTGTGTACCACGGAGCCCACTTAACGGAGTGTCCATCAGGATGGTGCACTGGCCATGTTTGCACCCTTCCAAGCTCTAAAGCCTTAAACCGCACCATCAGCTTAGTCCCACCGAGTCCAGGCACTTACTTAAATTTAACATAGGGAGGCTTAACTCATTGTTTTATCATGGCACACTTCTTTACGTGACCCTCTTACTCTGGCTTGAGAATTATATGGAGTTTACTAAACATGTTAATAATAATACTGCTCACTAAAAAGCCAAAATATGGACTTTGATGAAAATTGTTAAGTCTTTAGGTGGTAATTTTTAACCAGTAAGGGCAAGATAATAGTTCTTGTCTACTCCATTGAGCAAAAAAAGTATGGATGCCAGATATGGTAAGATTCCCTTAAACACATTGTAGAAAAAAAGCAATAGTTTTAAGGCTTTTGTGATAGTCATTGTTATGGGTTAGATGCCCCCCCCCCAAGCCTCACGTAGTCATGCTGAATCTAGCATTTGTGGTTAACTCCTTGTCTAGCTCTAGGATTGGCGGTGTGAGTTCTGCACCCGCCCAGGGGTGGAGCCGACATACAATGTAAGGTTGGAATGGGGGCGTGTTTTCTTTTTGGCGCGGTTTGCTCTTGCTGCTTGCAGCTGCCATGAACGCCTGCCCCATTTTGCTCTGGCTGCTGCCTTGAAGAGTTGCCCCAGTGCCATGCCACCCTGCCTTGGAGTCAGCTGATTATGGACTGAAATCCACAGAAACTGTAAGCTAAATAAACTTTTCCTTGCTTCACGTTGGGCATCAGGTGTTTGTCTCAGCAACGAGAGAAAAGTAACTAAGTCATTCTGTGTTCAATATTATATAACTCATGAAAGCCCTTTCAAATAACAAGATATCTCCACTTTGCAGTAAAAGAAGTCATCGGTTCTGTTTCCTTTATGATCAGGAAGTAGTCTGCACTCTAGAAAGTTGTTTCCAAACCTCCTGGATAATTGTAAGAACAAATTTGTTGAGCATGATATGCTAGGTGCTATGGAAAGATTTTGTTGTAGATATCATTTTGTAATCCAGAAATAACGTTTTGTGGAACCAATTATGTTAGAATCCTTCGAGCTCTCGCTATATGCCAGGCACTGTTTTAAGTGTTCAACAATGTATTTAAACATACTAACTCATTTTCTTCTCCCATCTGATTTCAAAGTTACATAATCAGTACAAGGGTTATATAATTAGAGAGCCACTTCAAATCCTCACTAATACCGAGGTTGTTCTCTTAACCATTGTGTAGTATTACAGGCAAATGAAACTGGCAGGAAGAAAGACAAATGATCAGTCTTATTTGTACCCTCTCCAGGTGAGTGAACCAAATATGTTACAAGTTAGAGCTCTCACCAATAACAATAGGCACTAAAAATCAGTTATATATAAAGTTTCTTTTGGGCCTATTGTGAAACAATGTTTTTCATATGTTTTTCATTACTTGTAAAGCAGTTAGACCCCTGAAATTTCTAAGAGCATTTCAGAAATGGGAGGCTGTTTGGGATATGAAATTGGGAAACTTGAAACTCCAGTTACATGGTCAGCATGCTGTATTTATTGAGAATGTTGGCTTATTTAGAGCAGATACTAGAATATAGGGTTTAAGAGAAATGGTTGTATTTCACTCACTTCCCAGAAGTTTTCCACTTTATCTCCAGATATGGGCCCATGTTTCAGGTGTATGAGAAAGGAAGGAATGTCTGTTCTTGAAAACTTTGCTTTGGGTTTGGTCTGATACGGAGGGACATTGCCCTTCATTGTAGAAGTCATTTGACCCTCCAGAAAAACCTAGCAGAGACTTGACATCAAATCCATACATGATAAAGAAAGAACTCTTGCTACAGCCTTGCATCTAAATAATTCAGCTAAATCATTTAGCTGAAGGCATTTTCCACTTATAATAAGATTTTGGACTTTATTTTAATCAGCAGTTTTTTCCTTTGAAAGGAATCTCAAGTTTTCCTCTGGTGTGTGCTGTGCTTCCTTTGCTTTGCCAGACCCTAAGAGCAGAAATAGAATTCTCTGAATGAAGCTGTCACATAGGGACTCTTGTTCTGGATTTGATCCTCTAAAGTGATAACCTTCCACATGAGTTTTAGACAGTAAAGAATATAAAGAGTGTGGTTTTTTAAGAAAAATTCAGTGGTCTCAGCAAAAGAAAGTTAGTGTAGTAGGATAGTAATGTTCTTCAGCACTGCTGTGTTTGATGTTTTGAGTCACTAAATGATTTTTTATTTTAGAAAAATTATTTCAGTACCCATAGATTCCACTACCTTCATTATACCCTAGTGAAGTGATGGAAAATTCTTAGAGATTTTCAGTGGTGCAAGCAACCTGCTGCAGCACATGTGCCATTAGTTCCCCACCACTATCCTAGTGGCTCAGAATAGCACTTCAGTCACAACATCACACCCTCCTAGGACTCCAGTTCCTCTAGCTGGTGTTCCCTTCTGAGCTCATCTTTGTTTTATATTACTAATAGGATACAGAAAAAGCAGTTCTTATTTATTTAATTTTTAATTAACAAAATTATCCATATTCATGATGCATGATATGAAGTTTGAATTGTAAACCTTGTAGAATGGTTATACTAATCCACATATTTATTATGTCACATACTAATGTATTTCATTTCTTTGTAGTGAGAACACTTAAAATCTACTCATTCTACAGTTTTCAATGATCCACTATTCTTAACTATAATTATCATTTTGTACAACACATTTCAATTTATTCCTTGTCTCACTGAAATTTTATACCTTTTGACCAACATCTTCCCAGTCCCTCCTCCTCACCACCAGATTCTAGTAACCACAATTCCATTCTTTGCTTCTATGGTTCAATTTTTATTCAATAAAAATTGACCTCAATATTTGAATCAATTCCTTTTTATGTATCTTTTTGGTTTTATTTTTTTTGAGACAGGGTCTCACTATGCAGTTCAGGTTGACCTTGAACTCACTAGGTAGCCCAGGCTGTCCTTGAACTTGCAGCAATCCTCTTGCCTCAGCCTCCCAAATGCTGGGTTTACAGGCATGTGCCACCATGCCCTACTGATACGATTTTTATTTTTATTGATACATATTTACAGCACATAAGGATTATAGTCCTTACTGGGAGTTGGTACAAGCTTAGTTATTTTTTCATCCCATTCCCCTCTATGAATGAAACCTTGTGGTATTTGTCTTTCTGTGCCTGACTTACTCCAATTAGCAAAATACCCGCTAGGTTTTTAAAGTGGAAAAGTATTCAATAATGTATGCATGCCATATTTTCTTCATCCTTTCATGGACATTTCAGTTGATTCTCTACCTTGTCTGTTGTAAATAATACTGCAGTGAACATAAAAGTATAGATATTTCTTCAATATAGTTTCATTTCCTTTGGATAAATATACAGTAGTGGGATTGTTGGACCATGTGGTAGTTCTTTTTATTTTGTTTTGAAGAACATCATCTTGTTTTCTGTTGTGACTCATTTATTTTCACACCAGCTGATGGAAACAGTCCCTTTCTGCTACATCCTCGCCAACACTTGTTACTTCCTTATTTTTTGTTTTGAAGCAAATAAAACCAAACAAAATAAAACAGAATGAACTCAATTAAAATAGTGAAAGCAACAGAGGACTTCAAAACAAGATAATATGAAATCAACAGTGTCTGCCAAAATGCCTCTTGTTATCTTCAAAATAGCTGTCCACACCATCAGATATATTAAAATCAAACCAAATAAAACAGAAGAAAACCAATCAAAACAAAACAGTGAAAGTGATATAGGATTTCAAGACAAGATAATAGGAAATCAACAATGGCTACCATATTGCCTCTTGTTATCTTCAAAATAGCTGTCCGTACCATCAGACCTAATAAAACCAAATAAAACAGAACACAATAAAACTAATCAAAACAAAAGAATGAAAATGAAACAGGATTTCAAAACAAGAAAATAGGAAATCAACAATGGCTACCATAATATATCTTGTTATCTTCAAATAGCTACTCACAACATCTGGTATAATAAAATCACACCAAACGAAGCAGAGTAAGACCAATCAAAACAAAACAATGAAAATGATACAAGACTTTAAAATAAAATAATAGAGAACTAACAATGATTACCACCTTCCCCTTGTAGACGCTTCCTCCCCTTTCACTTTCACAATATCTATTGCACATTTTGGATCCCACTAACTCCTTCAGTATTTTATACTAAGGAGACAACATGCTGTTCACCTATGTGAGTCCAAACCATATCACTCAGCAGCATGATCACAAGTTGCATCCATTTACCTACAAGCACCTCATGATTGTCCTTCTTTATAGCTGAGTAGTTTTCCATGGTATAAAAATGCCACATCTTTCTTATCTATTCTGTGGTTGATGGACAAGCTATCCCTGCTTTTTTCTGGTTCCTTGTCATATGGAGCATTACTTTCTCTCCTTTGACTTTCAAACTATGAATTTCCTTTTGAGTTAATGTGTTTCCTATAAGCCACATATTCATGGATCTTGTTTCTTGATCCACTCTGCCTGTGTTTCTTTTTATTGGTGAATTGAGGCCATCTACATTAATGGTTATGGCCAACAGGCACTGGTTCATCTCTGCCACACTTTTTTCCTGCTGTTGGCTCCCTACTTTTCCCCTCCAATCATGTACCCCACTCAGTGATCCCACTCTGTTGCTGTTCCTGGGATCATGGTCATTTTTGTCTCTAGAATGTCCTTCAGTATTCTTCATAGGGTTGGTTTGGCAGTCATGAATTCCTTCGATTGTTCTTTGTCATGGAAGCATCTTGTTTCTCCATTAATTTTGAAAGATAGTTTTGTAGGGTACATCAGTCTGAGTTGGAAGTTGTTTTATTTCAGGATTTAAAATACTTCACTCCAAACTCTTCTTGACTTGATAGTTTGTGTTGAGAAGTTTGCTGTGATTCTGATGGATTTTCCTTTATAGGTAATCTGTTTCTTTTCTCTAACAGTCTTTAATATTTTTTTCTTGTGCCGAATTTCTGGGATCTTGATTATTATTTGTCTGTGTGTAGATTTATTTTGGTTATGGCTAGTTTGAGTTCTATATACATCACTTATCTATATGTCAGGTCCTTTTCCCATGCTTGGGAAGTACCAAGCTATTACTTCTGTAAATAGTCTATGTCATTTGTGTTGACTCCTGCTTTTTCACTGACACCTATCATTCTTAAATTATTTTTCTTTGAGTTGTCTTGCAGTTTTTGAATTGTTATTTCCTGATTCCTTGTTATTTTTAAGAGAGCTTTCCTTTCATGATTGCTAGCTGCCATGCTGTCTTCAGGGTCCAAAAGCCTATCTTCAGTTTCTTTCAAGCAGTTTTGCCAACTTTCAATGGAGTTTTTAATTTCCTGGATGTCTCTTTGATTCTGTTTCGTGCATTCTAATTCTTCTCTATATTGGTCATTCAAGGTTTCCCTCATTCTCCTGTCCTCTTCTTCTTTTCTATATCATCTTTAGATATACTCAGCAGCCCTTTTATTATATTTCTTCTTTTACCTGAGATATTATTTCTGATCTGATTTCTTTTACAACCTTATGAAGTAGTTTCTTTACTTCAGTTGCCATCATCTCAGAAATTTCAGGTGTGTGACTTCTGATTTCCTCCATTTCCATGTCTTCTGGACTTGTTCTGTTTGGGCTGGAGGCCAGAGATCACCTTTTGCTCCTTCATCTTGACATTTTCCTGGGTTCCTCCAGACAAGTGGGTTGTGAGGTCCCAGGTGCTTCCCACATTAGCTACCCAGCTACAATGTAGGGGCATGGATCAGGCACCTGGGTTTCTCCTAACCCAGGTTCCTCAGGAGGCAGTGGGGTGTTGGGCAGGCTTCTCTAGACACTCACAGCTTCTCTAAGGTATAGCTGATTGGTTGTCCTGACTCTCACTGGCTACCCTTGGGAAAGTCCCAATGGCAGCTGGAGCGCACACAGTGGGGGGCTGGGCTGACTGCTTCTCCCTATCAGTACTGGCTACCTGCAGGAGAGTCCTGATGATGGCCTACTTCTTTATTTTAATAATGGCTAACCATCTTAGTTATTTTTCTCATTGCTGAGACAAAATACCTGACCCCAAAGTTAAAGGGTGAAAGGTTTATTTAGCTAATCATTTGTAGAGGTTTCAGTCCATAATTGGTTGGCTCCAAGGCAGAGTGGCACATAGCAGAGGGGCAACAGTTCATGGCAGACAAAAGATACCAAAAGTAATGAGAGAAAGAGGATTCTTTCTGTCCCTTATATTGTATGCAGGCTACCCACCCTGGGTGGGTGTAGCACTCACACCCTTAATCCTAGCATTGTACCATGAATCAATCACAAACTCTAGATTCAGCTACCTCTGAAAAGCCTGCCCCCATGACTGCATGAGGTTTTGGGGGGGACATCTAGACACAAACCATAATACTATACTAACATTTGTGATGTGAAATTTCATTGTGGTCTTCATTTGTATTTTGATTTTCATAAGGGATCTTAAGTATTTTTTTTCATATACCTGTTGGCCATTTTATATATTTTCTTTTGAAAAATTTCTTTTAAAATTCTTTACCCATTTTCTAATTTTTTTTTACTATTGACTTATGTGAGTTCTTTATATATTTTGGGTATTAATTCCTTATCAGATGTATGTATCAAATATTTTCTCCCATTCCATAAGATTTCTTTGTTAGTTTTATATCCTTTGCTATGTAAAAGCTTTTTAGTTTGATGCAATCCACTTGAGCTAATCTTTGCAATAGTGAACTTTCCCAGATATATAATAGAGAGGGGGAATGGTAACTACCATTGAAATCTGTAAAATCTGCAGAGTTTAGTGAAGAAAAAAATGCTGAATTTATGGGCTCTGACACCTGTTGTCTCTGGAATTTTGACTTGCCCATGTTTGTTTTTTTGTTGTTGTTGTTGTTGTTTTTTAAGAGAATAGAACAAAACAAAACAAGACAAAACAAAGCAAAAGAAAACAGAATAGAGTCAAACATAATATAGCATTTCAAAACAGAACACTGCAAGCTATACAGGTTTTCAAAACATAACAAAGGAGATTAACAATGGTTACCCTAGCGTCTCTTGCTTTCTTCAAAATGGTTGTTCATACATTTACAGACAATAAAATCAAACAAAACAAAGTAATATAAAACCAGATAAAGCTAAAGAGCATTATAGGCCTTCAAGTCAGACAACAAGAAACCAGCAATGGCTACCGTAATGTCCCATTTTTCAAAAGAGTTGTTCCTATCTTCTCACATATTGCAATCAAATAGTAGGAAAGGGACTTAAACCAATCAAATCAAAGAATAAAAGCACCATTGGACTTCAGAACTTTTTCTCCATATTTATTGGGAATTTTGTATCTTATTGAGTCTTTCGGTTTCTTACACTAGGGAGACAATGCGGTGTTTACAAATGTGTGTTTGGTTTGTTTCACTTATGAATATGGTCTCAAGTCGCATCCATTTACCTATAAAAGCCTCCATGTGATCATTTTTTATAGGTGAATATTACTCCATTGTATAAAAGTACCACATCTTCTTTATCCATTCCTCAATTGATGGGCATTTGGGTTGTGTCCAAGATTTGGCTATTACAAATTGTGCTGCTATAAACATGGGTGCACATACATCACTGTGGTAAGATGATTTCACTTCTTCTGGGAATATGCCCACAAGCGGAATAGCTGGGTCAAATGGGACTTCCAGTCCTAGCTTTTTGAGAAACCTCCAGACTGACCTCCACAGTGGTTGCACCAGTCTGCACTGCCACCAACAGTGGAGAAGGGTTCCTTTTTCCCCACAGCCTCTCCAGCATTTATTGTTGGTGGTTTTCTTGATCCTGGACTTGCCCATGTTTTTGTAAAGTAGGAAATTATACTTACCCTGTAGGTAGATGGTAGAAGAACCAATTACAACATTTCAAGTTCTCTGAACTGTTAATATTTCCATCAGTGTACTATGGAAAAATGGTATCATCTTTAACTTCTGCATAGCCCAACTGGGTTCCCTTTGTTAGCTTGCAATAGAGTCTCCCCAGAAAGTTTAAATTGAAAGGATAGCCACAAACCAGAATTGAAATCACAGTGGTAGTCCTTAGGAGATCATTCTATGGCTGAACTGCCTTAAAACTATGAATGGCAGTAATACATTCTACATCCAAGTCTACTTACACTAAGGTTTTAAAAGTTTAAGAATCCATAGTTCTTCATTCTAGCACAGTAATATGACCTAGCTATTCTCATTGTGTACTTCTCTTCCCATAACTTCATAATTCTTCTCCAGCTTTCATTATGTTACCTTACCTTCCTCTGTTATCCATTATACTTTCCCAGTATTAATGTTTCTCAGTCCTACGAACATTGGTTTATTGGAAATTTTGGTTTCCATGACCGCTAATCTTTTATAGGACATTTCAGCTTAACTTATGCTTCTGCCTGGCTCTTTTCATATTTTTCAATCCAAATTCATGGGATCAAGTAATTGTGCATTTGATTCCAATGGGAACAGAACTTTTTAGCTCAGCTCACCTCATAGGCCACTGTCTATTTTTCATATTCCTTGTTCTCAAATCAGTTGCCAATTCCAGGTTCAAACACATTACTTCAGGTGGAGCATGGGACAGGGAGATAGCTGACTCCATGTAAGAACAGGTGCTTTCTAGACCTGGCCAGAAGCTTGAGCATAGAGGAGATTACAGGGCAAGGTGCCTGGTTCCTGAATGGACTAGGAGGAATATGTTTAGAGAATGTAGGTATTGTCCTCAAAGGATGAACCCACCATGTCATCAGATGTCAAGTACTTACAAGTAAAAGAATAAGATGGAATTTTGTTGTAACTGAGTGACTCAGACCTCATAAAGATTAAGAGGAGAGGGTGATAATGGGAAACCAGAGGTGGTGATTGTAAACCACTGTTTTCTAAAAGTTTGATAGTAAAAGAAAGAGTAGTTCATGGTGATTGCCATGTTGGGAGAAGGATTAACTTCAGTGTATATTTGAGGATGAGGATGTCAGAGCATATTAGTCAATGATGGAGCCATATTGAAGGTAAAGGAAAACTGATGGTCTTTCCAATGCTTCCCTCCATGAGGTTTATTCACACATTAATTTGCTGGTTTGCCCCATGTCCCTTACTATGCATTAGGCACAGTGCTATGTTCTGGAATAAAATAATGCATTCCACCAAAATAAAACCAAGAAATTAAAATCCATCTTCTACTCTCCCTTCTCTGAACTATTTCTGACCCAAGTCCAGAGAAACTGCTCCTGCTTACCTTTTCTGAGTGACTTTCCAGCTCCATCACTTTAACAAGGATCAGAGGAAGTGCATTGCAAGCTACTTCTGGCTTTGGGCAAAGCTCACAGGAATCTGATGGTTTGGCAACCCCAGGTGGTACCCAGCCATCCCCTTTCATGCTCAATGACTGGTAAGAGAAATGTGGGCAGAGCAAGGCTGTTACTCTGCCCAGTCTACATGACTGACTTTATAATATGTCATGGACTTTTCATATACTAGAGGATCAGAGAAGAGAAGCTGCAGACCTTGCAAGTTCTCCTTGCTGTAACTAATAAAATGAGCCTTGAGTCCTAAATAGGAACTGAAACCTAATTCTGTTCTGTCCCAGTCCTCTGATATCAGAAAAGTGATTAAGTTCCTTTCTATGTTAAATGGAGTCCATAATATATAATCCGAGTACTTCTGTTAGAAATAAGCTACACAATGACTTAGAGATTAGCTTCAAAATGGACCAGAGAAGCTCATAACAGCCATATTCTCAGTCCCCAAAGTCTGTGAGTGTCCTTCGTATCTTGGGTATTGAGGAAAGTGGAGACCAAGCAGTCCCCACTCTTAGGGAGTTATTCCTCACCTTGAGAATTTCAGTAATCCACAAACACTAAAGTGCTTCCAACAGGGGGGCATTGTGGTGCCAAGTACCAAGAGGTCTAGCTATTAAATCTGGTATGAATGTGGATTTTCAGACAGCCGATCATTTCCCGTGGATCTCAACTGTGCATGATCCAGTCAGATAAGGATGTGGGGCTTTTGCCGATTTTCTTTTCTTTAGTCTTTAAATATCAAGTATGAATCAAAAACTCATCACCTTGGCATTCTAATTGTTCCATCCCTGGAAATCAATTATGGTGCTCCGAAAGACAATTTTGTAAAGAAAATTTCTAAAAGAAAATGCCCATACTTGCTGGCATTTTCACAAAGATGTTATTGATCATCCATGTCAACTCACCTAGAGGACTGTTTGTCTACATTCTGCTATTGCTATTTGCAGTATATCTTATTGGAGAAGAGGTTCCAAGTAAGACTGACCTGTGTAATGAAGAAATCAAACAGGGTTTCAGAACTGTTAGGACTCCTTTGGGGAAATTAAATCATCACTGGGATTTAGGCCATCTGTGGAAGGATGCTGTATTGTCTGCTTTTAGGCATTGGTTCTTTGCATCATAAAACTCAGACAACTAGTACTAAAAGGAACCCTAGTGCTTTTGTCTTCCTACCCTTTCATGTGATAGATAAGAAACCTAGGCCCAAACAACTGAGCAATTTCCTAGGGTCACCCAGAAACTGAAAGCATTAGGACTTGAATCCACTCTCACTTGAACTCTCACTCCTAAGTGCAATGTCTTTTATCTCGTTAACTATTTCTCCTGGATGTCTTGAGCTTTGTTGCATGAAGGCAGAGGTGCACACCCCCCACCCCATTTTTAAACCCCATGGCATCCGCCCAAGTGACTGAGCCGGGGAGGTGAGTGGAGGCAAGGGAGTTTGGTGATGGTCCCTTTACTAGAGCAGGGTAGAAGCTTCAGGGAAGAGCTCTTTGGGGTATGGAACATCTATGGAAGGAAGGAAAAACTAACAATAGCATGTCAATTTGGAGAGGTATTATGATAAGCTCTACCAACTGAAAGAGCACAGAGGCAGTGAATATGTATGTCTTTCTTGCACACTACTGTGGTTGCAGCTCCTGACCTACTTATTAATGTATTCACCATTTTAATGGAGCATACACAGTGGACATGCCAGGTCTGTTCTAAACACTGGGGAGAAAATCAGGGAGCAAATACTGCTGATGGCTTGGTCCCTGTAGAGATTATAATTAGTGGTAGGAACAGGAAATCAAATTGTCACATAAATGTAAAATTACAATAT
>RJWT010042523.1:0-12111 GCA_004365215.1 Cuniculus paca | reverse complement strand
CTTTGTATCTGGAAACCTGTTTAAAGAAATGTTTAAACATGGTTGCCAACATCCTCATCCTGTGCAAGAGGAGGGCACCCAGATGCTGTGAGTGCTACACACCCCCCACACCTGTGGGGGTAGCCTGGTTACAATATGTGGGAGGAAAAGAAGCTTGTTCTCCTCATTTTGCTCTTGTTACTGTTGCTGTCTTCTGCCACCTTGAAGTGTGGCCCCTGTGCGATGCCACCATGCTTTGGAGCCAGCTGATTATGGACTGAAACCTCCACAAACTGTGAGCTAAATAAACCTTTCCTTCCTTCATTTTGGATGTTGGGTGTTTTGTCTCAAAGAGAAAAGTAACTAAGACACTGATCTATAATGTAAGTACTCTAAAGGAAATCAAAGCCAAATGGATTTCTCAATTAATAAAATAATCAACATCCTCAAAATATGTTATTTCATAACATACCAACTATGGTAAGGGGCATACACCAAACTTTTGTAGGACTAATAATACAAGTTTATAAAGGTATTTTACATATTGAAAGAGCAGAGGGAACTTTTTTTTTTTTTGAGACAAGGTCTTGGATAATTCAGGCTGCCCTTCAATTCACTATGTATCCTAGGTTGGCCTCGAATTCACATCACTTACTATGTAGCTTAGGCTGACCTCCAATTCACAGTGACCCTCCTGCCTCAGTCTCCCAAGTCCTGAGATTACAAGCATGCACCACCATGCCTGGCTCACAAAAGAAATCTTTACACATTACTCATTCACATACAATTCATACTACTTTTGGGACAGTGATGTAGCTCAGTGGTACAGCATGTGCTTAGCATACATGACGCAGTGGCTTTTATCCACAGGGGAGAGAGAGAGGAGGAGAAAAGGAGAGACAGAGAAACTACTTTCTGGGAGCTCATGAGAAAAAAAAAACCTTAACCATCTAACTTCTATTCTGATGCTATTTTAATTTCTCCCCTATAGCTAAATACAAGTTGTCATTTCCACTTTGTTTCACAGTGCAGGCAACATAACAGAAGAGGAAGGCATGAGAGAGGTAGACATCTAGTTTGCAAGTTTCTTTCTCCATCTTCTCCATTTGAAGGAACTGTCTCTGCCCCTACTTTAAGGCTGTGCAGTTCAGACGGTGCACATCCCCCAGAAGCTACAACTCAAAAGGAGTCTGTGGCCTATGGCTGCCCAACTCATCTCGGCCACAGAAGTTAAACAAAGGACGGACTCCTGGCCAAATCAGCCAGGGAACATCATTGGATCCACCTGAAGATGTCTGCTCCAGCTACTGGGGAGCAAATCAGTATGTGTTTTACCAGGATATTAGCTGTAAGGACAATGAAACAGACAACGGTCATCTTCATCCATGTATAGGGCAGAGGAAGAGGAAAGAAGGCAGCTTCCCGACAAGAGACTGAACATCAGCTGGTCTCAAGACGGTGGCTCGGTGAGGCTCATGGTTACACAGGCCTGCTGATCCCCCCTCCTTTACTGTGTTAAACTTAAACCAGTGGATATAGGTTTCTGTCATTTGGAGCCAAGAGTCCTTATTAACACAATGTCATTAATTAATTGTCTTCTGTCACACTCAACAAAGCCAGATTAAAATCAGATTCCATGTACCCCTCGAGTTCCTGTCCTGACTGACACTAAAAATTTCAGTACTTTTGTAGATTAACTTTCAAATTCTGTCTTCTAATTCTCACTTAGTGTTTATACTTTATCATTATCCTTATCATCATCGAATGTTCAACATTCTTAAGACTCAACACTTCTACCTTAGATTTTTTTTTTTAAATAGAGTCTCATTATATTATCCAGGCTGGTCTCCAACTATTGAGCTCAAGAGAACCTCTTGTCTCAGCCTCCCAAGTACTTGGGACTACAGGCACATGATGCTGTGCCAGGCTATTCCTACTGACATTTTGAAGTCAATGACTGTTACAAAAATACTTTTTAATGTTCATCTAAATTAATACAGGGTTCAGGTGAAATTATTTAGCTGTTCCACATCTCATTGCAAAATGGAGGTAATTATAAGTGTAGTGTAGTCAACATGGTACCCAGTGTCAGCTACCTTACTCAATAACCTCATAAAGACAACTCCACTTATCTTTTATTTCTCTAAATTGCATGCATTTTCTCATTGGCTAGTCTCATTCTGAGGTTGACAGACTGTAACTTTAAAAAAATGGTTCTCCTAAACCATTTATTACATGTCTATTCAAAGATTATAAAAACCTGTTTTTCTGTGATCTTTCCTTTTTCTGATTTCACTTGAAAGTCAATTCCCAATTTTCCTTGTCTAAATATCTATTTTTAGATCTTCCTCCTTTTATGATTAGTCTATGTATGCTGAAGGAATTTAAACCTAAGCAAGATATAAATAGAATGGTGAAGAATCTGCCAAAGAACATTTTGTCCCAAGTGAAAAATTATTTTATCATTTACTAATTTGAATTATCTGTGCCATTACACTCTTCCACCAAGGACAAGCATTATTGTTGAGTACAGCAATACAGCTCTAAATTATCAATTTGTGCTGTATGTTAAGCATAGTGCTAACAGACCCGCATAAACGTTTCATTTAACTCATACAATGATTTAAGGTAGATCTTTCAATCCCATTTTATGATGAGGAATGTGAGGCATAGGAAAGTTTAGTCACAAAGCCAGTTTAAAAAAAAAAAAAAGGAGCAGACTCCAGAACCTATTCTCTAGCTAGGTGTGGTGTGCACACCTGTAATCCTAGCCCTCAGGAGGCAGAGGCAAGAGAATCACTGTTTGAGGCCAGCCTCAACTACATAGAGACCTTGTCTCAAAAAAAAAAAAACAACAAAAAAACACAACAACAAACCAGGACCTATTCTCTTATTATGCCACTCTGTGTAAGAAAAGGAGAGCACTTAAATGGGCCTCACACTAGAGGTGTCCAGACACAAACAATTAGATATGATGAAATACGTATAATCATCCATTTAAAAAGTTCTGCTGTCGGCATGGTGCTGCACACCTGTAATTCTAGCCACTGAGGGGACTGAGGCATGATGATTGCAAGTTTGAAACCAACCTGAGCAATACAGTGAGACCCCAACTGAAAAAACAAAACAGTAATTATTGAAGAAACCTATTTTAAGAGTATGATCCACAGACCATGAGAAACACCAGGGTGTGACTGGCAGCCCCATCTGTGATAATGTAAGAACAGCAATAAGCAAATGAAAACCCAATTTGTTGGAACATGTTTCATGAAGTGAATCCAAGTGTGATTTCAGAGAAAATGAGAATTGATTGAGCTTTATTATTTATATTATGCACTTAGCACTGTTTAATAATTTTGACTGAATATCCAGGCAAGAGATATTTCTCAGTGTTTGGGACCACAAAGGTCTTAATCTGGCCTTGGATTTTTAAAAACATAAAAATCTCTTAAAAGTCACAGGGTAAAGATCATTGTCTCCTAGGCCCGAGGTGCTCTAGACGCAGTGTGAAAGAGCAAGCTAAATGCTAAAGATGTGATGCAAGAGAAGATGACTATCCCAGCAGGTCTTTTGTGTTGTCTGTTTGTTCTGATACTGGAGACTGAACCCAGGGCCTAGCATGCTCTCTACCACTGAGCTACGTCCCCAATCCTATTTGTTTTGAGAAACGATCTTGTTAAATTGCCCAGGCTGACCTTGACTTGAGATCCTCCTGCCATGGCCTCCCAAGTAGCTAGGATTAAGGGCACACGCCACTATGCCGGAGTCCAGTGGATCTTTTCAAGAAGCTTGCTGTCTTCTCATGAACGAGAGCTGCTAAAACACAGCCTGTATTTCTTAATGTGTTACATGTATACTTGCCATATGACATGGCTGTTCTACCCTTAGGTATTCACCTATCGGAAGACATTTACATGGCTGTGGTTTGGATGAAAGGAAGTCCCCCCACCAAAGCTCATGTGTTCAGAGGTGAGCTTTTGGAAGACGACTGGACCCCAGGGCACTAACTTCATGATGAGTCAGTTCATAGCTAAATGTGTTAGGAGGAGGTGAGGGTGGCTAGAGGAATAACCCGGGTTGCTGGCGGCACGCCTTTGAAGGTACACATCGTTCCCCGGCTCTTTCCCTGATCTCTGCTTCCTGGCTTCCCTTGGGGTGAACAGCCCTTTTCTGCCATGCCCTGCCACCATGCCACTTCCGCCTTGGAGCCAGCTGGCTAAAGACTGAAAACTCTTAAACTGTGAGTCAAAATAAAATTTTTCTCCTTTAGTTTGTATATGTCAAGCATTTTAACTCCCCAACAGAAATGCTGACTAACATGTACACAGACACTCTAGCAGTTTCATTTGTAATGGTCCACAAATGAAAACAACCTAAATGGCCACCAACAAGTGAATGAATAAACGGTGTTAGTTGTGCTGTGTTGGCTGCCTTGATATGCTGAACTGATTTAAAACATTTATCTTTCATGGCCATTTTAATCTAGAAAAGAGCCCAAAGTCACACAATGAGAGATCTGGTGAATACCGTGGATGAGGACACACTGTGGTGTTTTTACGAGCTTGCTGGCAACAGCCAGCAACAATCGCTATATTTTTGATCACATTCATAAAAACACTCAAGAAAGAAGACCTCCAGAACTGTTTGAGAAAGTGGCAAGAACTTTGGGATAAGTGTGTTTGAAGCACGAGGGAGTATTTTGAGGCGGACTAATGCAATGATTTTTTAAAAATTTAATCATCCACCCCATGTTTTGATCACCCCTTGCATCCATACAACAGGGATACTATTTGGCAATAAAGAGGAACATACTACTGACACATGCTGCAGTGTGGATGAGCCTCAGCATAGCTATGCCGAGTGAAACAAGCCAGATACAAGGACATCATCTGAGACTCTATTTACATAAGTTCTAGCAAGTGCAGACTAAATAGTGTGACAGAAAGCACGCAGTAATTGTGAGATAAGGGGGAAGGTTGCAGAGAGCGACTACAAAGGGGTCTGAGGAAGTTACTGAAGAGTGCTGTTCATTATCTTGATTGAGGTAGTGGGTTCCTGGATGTACAATTACGTCAAAACGCATTAAATTATACACCTTAAATATGGGTCGCTTATTATATGTTAATTTTACTTTAAGAAGGCCATCAGGAAAATATACACACACAATCAAAAACATGTGTGTCTATTTCAAAATGATTAATACTTCTTGGTATTTTAAAGGAAAACAGTGAACAATACAAATACCTCTATTAAGTAATACAAATGTGTTTTGTTCATATGCTTAAGTATTTAGAATTGTGTGTAATATTTTTTCCACTCTAAGGTAAATAAATATTTGATTCAAAATGATGACCAAAATACATTCTTGACTCATATGATATAGAAAGGATGTTTCAAGAAAATGATTTTCAATCTGTAGTTTTAACCCATCAGTGGACCATGAAATTACTTCGGTGGGTCATTATTAGCATCTTTAAAATGAGATGAAATAGAACAGAATAGAAAATAGCATGCCTGAAGTGGTAAGGTTAACTACAGTGTTTTAGGAAATATGTTTGTCATCTGTGTGACACTTTGAAAGTTATATTTCTTAATATGGGTCATGGTTCAAAATGTAAAAAAAATCACTATTCTATGATATATACATTTAATGCACATCTATTTCTTGCTATTCTGCAAGTTCTATATAACACACCATGCCTTTTGGGCTAAAAATATCTTCTTTACATTGTTCTGTTTTAGAGTTTCAGTTTCCTAAATTCCAGAAATTATAATCAATAACAAGTCATGTCCTTGACATTCTTTGTTAAAATTTAAATATGCAATCTTTCTGGCTATCTGCTTTTCTTTCTTTTCTTTTCCCTTCCTTTCCTTTCCTTTCCTTTCCTTTTCTCTTTTCTTTTCTTTTCTTTTCTTTTCTTTTCTTTTCTTTTCTTTTCTTTTTTTTCTTTTTCTCTTTTTTGCGGCGCTGCGAATGATCCCAGGCCTTACGCATGCGCAGCAAGCCTTCTATCGCTGAGCTGTGCTCCTGCCCATAGATGTTTTTAAAAGCGGCAATATAGTGATGAGAAACCCAGCTTCTGGATCAAGGAGCTTTGGTAAAACGAGTAACTACAAAATGGTGAAAATCCTAAATTAGTGGGGCAGATAGAAGTGTTTTACTTGAGGTCAGAAAATACCAGAAAAAAATAACTGAAATCTGGGTTAGGAATTCTTCCTTGCCCTGGACGATCCTAGCCACAGCAAAACATTGAGCACGCCCGGAAGCCCTGTAACCGCTCCGGTCACTTGATCATACCTAGGAAAGCCCCCTGTGGATTTGTCTCCCTAGAGCCCCGGGGGATGAGACAGCTCAGAACCAGCCCTGAGCAGACAAATGTGTCTGCACCCCTTAGGGAAAAACGTAAAACCCTTGGAGAAAAATACATCGGTGACAGATTTCTCACCACAGACCTCAGCAAGGGCCCTGGGATTGTGGCGTGAAGCTGAGGAAAGGCCCGGAGCCACTCTGCCCGGGACAGACTATAACTAGCACTGTCCCTGCGGTTTGCTTGTCTTTGGCAAGGTGGCGTGTTTGCAGAGGGAATAAAGGCTTGTCCTTACACAAACACACCCTGCTGGAGTTTGCTCTACCACTCCCGATTTGCACCGCCACCCTCTTACCTAGGATTTGGATTAAGTCTCTGTTCTTTCAGACGGAATGATCATTTGGAGCCAGGTCATTACAGTCAGTTACAATAAAGAGGCAGGCTGGAACTGCACCATGCAGAGGAAGGACTTGGGGAAACTAGACAGGAGAGAGCGGGCACAACTCTGCCTAGGTAGCTCATATCAACCATAAAACTAAGGTGCATCTAGTCCTTTTTATTCCAGTGTAAGATGATAGTGCACAAGCACAGCAGATAAAGGCCTGGAAATGGGAGAGGGTAAGATGTGAACACTGATACCATACACAGGGGCACTGGATTTGAAAATGAACCTTACATGACTGTGCATTAATAGGCTCACGCTGTGTAGATACACACTCAGTACTTTAGTAATCTCTTTCTTAAGATTAATTAAGGAGCCAGACATGGTGCCACATGCCTGTAATCCTAGTACTCTTGGAGGCTGAGGCAGGAGAATCACAAGTTTGAGCCCAGCCTGAGTAATTTAAAGGACTGAGGATATAACTCAGTGAGAAGGCCCTGGGTTCAATCCCAAGTACCAAAAACAAGCCAAAGAAAAACAAAACCATTCAGGGAGTGAAAAATGACAGAACCTAAAAATCTTTCAAGGAAAAAAATCCATTTTAGCATTTATTCATTAGTATCATTATATCCTGGCAATATACTTAAAATCAAATAATAAAGCCTTACTGGAAAGCTCTTGGTATCTACTACATGTAATTATACTGCCTAAAATGGGGCAGTCCTATCTTTATTACTACCTGTAGCAGTAAAAGACAGAAGTTGCTTAGTGTAGTCATCTGCCCCAAATTAATCTATAATACATGTTTAAATGGTACTACTTCCTAGGTTAAGATCCAGTCTCCTCAACTGGACTGAGAATGAGAGCTTCACCTGTAGTACCCTCTAAGAAATGAGTCGAGCCGAGTACAGGAGCAGGGAAGGGAGCGGGGCACGGTGCTTTCTTAGGCACTGTGAAAAACCAATATAGAAACCAAACATACAGATTTTTATTGCATGACATCTATGTTCAAGACACCTTAATGTGTTGTTGGGTATACACATAGGTATAAATCACAGATTCTGATTCAGCCTGTTTTAGTGGATAAGAAACACAATAAACAGAAAATTTTAAAGTGTTGCAGTGGCTTACAGTCATAACAAAAAAGCATAATGGTAGATGCTGTTCCCCAATATCCAATCTTCTCTTTTTAGAGAAGCCCTAAAAGTTTAGGTGGGTACACAGCTATTCTGCTAAAGACTTCTCTATCCTCCTGGTAGAGGCAGATGTTACCTCGTTCCTGAGGTCTAGCCAATGGGATGCGAGAGTGATGTCTGTAACTTCCAGTTTTCTTAGAGGAAAAGCCACTTGTCCTGGGCCCCGCCCCCACCCCATTCCCAGGCTGAGTCAGCTTCTGCCAGGAGATGATGTCAATACCCCAGGCATTGGCAGAGCAACGAAAGAGAAGTACTCTTGGGCTTTGATTAGCTTTGAATCAAGGCTGTCTGTCCTGGAATACCTGCCAACTTTAGGGTTGTTAATGACGAATGAAATGACAGTTTCCCTTTTTTGAACCATCAGTTTCTTTGAGATTTTGTTACTGCTGCTTAGTTTGTACCCCAACTAAAATATCCTGCTGCTAGCTGGTATACTGCTATGGAGATACATAAGCAATGATTGCTCAAAGAGATTCTGAGAAAAATCAGTAACTCGGTCAAGGAGTTGAGGAAGCTTTAAACTCACTCTATTCAGTCATTATTATTATTATTATTTTACAGAAGAGGAAAGTGAGGCTCAGGGCTTTTTCCACAGTCCTGGAATTTGTGGCAGAACCAGGAATCATCAATCCTGGATCTTGCAGTGTTCTTTATACTACACCTTCTATCTGTGTGATAGCAACGACCACTAATGCTGCCTCTTTCTTTCCTTGCACAATCAGTTAGGATCCATTGAGTGGGACGCAGAATGCTATCATAAACAAGAGTTTTTAAATCATATGTTTTGTCTCAAAAGCTATCTGAAATCTAACACATGAGAAAATACTAGCATCACTATATGGTACTACTGTAATACTGATGAGTGAACAAGAAACATAGATCCAAGCAATTAGGGTTAGAGACCCTACAAGGCACAAAAGAAAACGGTCATGAAAGACTTACAGAAGCATTGTCCCGATTAGTGAAGTGTGTTAGAAATACAGAAAATATGATGCAAGAATACTTGAATCAACTCATAAGTGCTCTATTGAAACCTAATTAGAAAGTCAGGGCCTGGGAATACAGTTTCAATTCTCATTCAAAAAAGATTTCTGAGGAGGTGTGAAAATATTTGATCTTTTGATCTTTTAAAAAACCACCTGGAAGCCTTCAGCTGAGGGATCTTTCCTGTGCTGGTTACCAATAATAATCATCTTCAGCAGAAACCTCCTAAGTCAGGCCCTTGCTGAGGAGAAAGTCTTGCTGCAACTTCATTGTATGAGACAGCCTGCTACAGAGCAGACGAAGGAAGGGGCAGTTCTGGGGAGATCTTAAAGGACAGTATGTGACACTATGTGAAAATTAACTTCACTGATTCACTTGCTTGATGAGTAGTCAGCCTGTGATGGTGAAATACACAGTCCCAGCCCAGAAGAAGCATACAGTCTAGATCTGGGAACCTTCCTTTTTTGTTTTTACTTTTGTGGTACTGGGGATTGAACCCAGGATCTCTGCACTGAACTACATCCCCAGTCCTTTTTGATTTTTACCTTTGAGACAGGGTCTTGCTAAGTCACAAATAACCTAGGCTGGGTTCGAATTTGTGATCCTCCTGCCTCAGCCTCCCAGAGTGCTATGGATTACAGGTAGGTGCCACTGTGCCAAGCTTTCTTAATACATCTTCACATGAATTAGGGTGAAAGAATACCTCAAAACACTCTTTGGAGTAGGAGACACCACTCCAGACTATCTTCACTTTGTAGAATCTCAACCTGTTCTTTTTCACTCTGAGGCTGTCTTAATAAAAGGCAGAAAAGGAAGTCATTGCTTATCTATTTTTCCCGTGGCCTCTGGTTGCTCTTGATTTAGAATAACCTGCCGTGGCTGCCACCAAACTCACCATTACCTTTCAACTGGCTGGAGTAACAAGGGCTCTACTTTTCCCCATCAAAACCCACAACCACTAGACCCGTCTCACAGTCACCCCACCGGCCTGTGGAACTTAATAACCCCCGGCAGTGGAGCTTGTACAGAAGGCAGTCATGTCTCCAGATCTGCCCTGGTGGACTTAGTGCTCCTGCCCTGAAAGCACTACAGGCTGCGGCTGGCGGACTTCAGGGGGACTATTACAAGCCAGACACACTCTGTTGGGCCTGAATTTAAAATTAGCAGAGTGAAGCCCCATGGAAGACCATTCATAATGGAAGCAGCAGCCTAAAAAGGTCACATTTCCTAGCACATATTTTCAGTTTACTCAAGCTTCTGTATTAAACGATCATCTTTAAAACACCACTCCTCTTCAAAAGAAGCTGGTGTCTTGAAGTATTTTTCAGTATAAATAAATATAAACAGCAGCAGGAGGAAAAGGCAAGATTCCAGAAAAAAAAAACAAAACAGTAAAATATACTATTAGTAATTACTAAACATTGGAACATTTGAAAAATAAAGTGCATTTTCCCTTAGAGTATTTGTTGGTTTTAGGTTTAAGTTGCATTTGGGAGTAGCTCCCATCAGGAGCTCCTGCAGTTAGGCTAAGTTCTTTGACATTTTCCCCTATGAATGCCTCCTTGCATTCTGAATGTAGGAAAGAATGCTGCTGCTGCTGCTGCCACCTACTGCAGACACAAAAATTATGCTTGAAAAACTTGACAGAGAAAACGCAGTACACTAATATTACTGAAAATAATTTATAAGACCAAGACAAATGTCATACTTTACCTTTAAATCACTAATTTTTCCAGAATCCTGAATGATGATCAAAAGGGCAATGTGAAAAGAAATAGAGTAAGTAATCCACACGGAACAGTATTAAATGACTTTGTCAAGATACAATATAGGCACACACATAGATAACCTCCGGTCTCTTTTATAGGCAAAAATAAGTCTACCTTCCTTTACATTGAGAAAAGCTCAATTCAAAACCATCAGAAGAGTAAAGCACAAAACACACTTGACTGTTCACGAACTATCAAGATAGACAGACATACTCATAAGGGAGAGGGAGGAGGAGGAAAATGTTCATGAACAGTTAATTTGCACAAAAAGATGCAATGGCTAATAAGAAAAATTTTCAATGTGAATATCAAAGAAATACAAGTTAAAACAAAATAAGGTACTAGCTTCTCTTTGCAAAGTGGGCAAGATCTTTTGTTCTATTGCGTGGTGAAGTAATATACTGCTTTGAGAAGGGTGTAGCAAAACAGGTACCTAAACCCTGCTGAGGGTTAAATAAATGTTATACCTTTTTTGAGATACAACTTGGCAATAGGTATCTGCAGGCCTAAAATGTCACTAATTTTTAAAGAGAAAAAATTAAAATTAAAAATATTTTTTAAAAGTAGTATCTTTTGGCCCAAATTCAACTTTAAGGAATTTAAAGAAGCAGGAATTTAGCCAGGCATGGTGGCGCACTCCTGTAATTCCAGCACTCAGGAGGCTGAGGCAGGAGGATCACTGCAAGTTTGAGATAAGCCTGGGCTACAAAGTGAGCCCAAGGTCAGCCTGAACTGCATAGCAAAACCCTGTCTGAAAAAGACCAGAAAAACAAAACAAAACAAAACAAAACAAAACAAAAAGAATCAGAAATTTAAAACAAAAGTAGCTATAAAAATTTCATCATAGGGCCAGGGATTTAGCTCAGGGGCACAAGTGCCCCCCTGGCAAGCACAAGGTCATGAGTTTGACCCCCATACAAAAAAAAAATCATATAATTGACAAACAAACAAACAAACAAAAACCCCTAGGAAAACAGTAATATAATACTCCTAACAAAGGAGGATTTGTTAAATAAATTACAGTAATAGTGTACAACAGAATGTTTAAAACTTTAACGAATTACATACTAAAATATGTAAAACCAGGAAATAATATTCATGACAAAGTGAAAAAAGGAAGGTAACACAATAATAGGTACCATACGCTCTCATACATGTATATGACTAGAAGAATATGCAGAGTATTTAACCATGGTTATCTCTGGATATAGGGATTCTATAATTTTATTTTCTCTTTTAATCTGAATTTCTAAATTATCTATGAAGTACTACTTTGGGGAAAGTTTCAATGCTGCCAAAGTGATAAACGTTCATTGGTATTTTAACTTTAAAAACACTTGATACAGGGACAAATTGGGAGATGTTTGTCAAAGGACACAAAAATTTCAGTTAGGAGGAAGACATTCAGGAACACTACTGTACAACATGGTGACAATACACAAGTACAACATGCAATGCATTGCATACTTGAAAATTGCTAGGAGAGTAGATTT
>RJWT010042522.1:0-12116 GCA_004365215.1 Cuniculus paca | reverse complement strand
GGAGAAGTCCCAAGCCAAATGGCCAGGTGAAACTCGATGGTCGCGCCCTCAACTCAAGCCAGGCCCAGAGCAGCAGCCGCTGGGCCGCCCCAGGCGAACGGGCAGGGTGAACAGCCTCTCCCTTTGCTGGAGTGCTCTCTGAGCAGAGCCTGTCTCTGCCTTCCCTCTGAGCTGGTTATCGAAGAGCAGCCGCTCCCGTTGTTGGAATGCCGGAATAAACTTATTCTTAAAAGACTCATATTGGGCCAGGCCTGGCAGTACACTCCTGTAATCCTAGCATTCGGAAGGCTGAGGCAAGAGGATCATTGCAAGTTCAAGACCAGCCTGGGCTACAAAGTGAGCTCAAGGCCAGCCTGAATGACATAGTGAGACCCTGTCTCAAAATGACAAGGGCTGGGGATTTGGCTCAGTGGCCTAAGTGCCTGCCTGGCAGGCAGGAGGTCATGAGTTCAATCCTTGGTGCTGCAAAAAAAAAAAAAAAAAGAAAAGATTCATATTGGAGTAGTCGGAGGTAAAATGACAGACATCCCTGATACAATGTCAAATGGTGCATCAACTGCACACATGAACAGAGAAGACTGATTAATTCAAATTATTAGAAACTCAGACCTACACAGTATATATACTCTGTCACTTCATTATACATCTACTTTTTGGGGGAGGTTTATCTCCAAATAGGACCAAACGGTGTATGATTTCCAGGTGTTATACTTGTTAAGTTTAGGTTTGTCAAGCCATATGACTTTACTTTTTTAGAAATAACTTTCAAAATAAATAAAAACATATACATGCATGCAAAACTTCATATGATCTGATCAGTAATTTCACTCTAGAAATCCAACCAAAATATCCTAATCTTTAGAAATACAACTTTGTGAAGAGATGTGGCGTGAGTAGAAAAGTGATGGTGAGAATATTTTGTGTATTGCAGCATTGTTTTCAATAGGCAGATATGGAAAATAAACTAATATCAGTTTGTAAAAGGAAAATGATTGTTTACATCATGGGAAATAATGCAAGTCACTCAAAATTAACATGGACAGTCAATTTTATTTCTTGGAAAAATAATTTTATTAAATTTTAGAGTACATACTCAGTGCATATTACAGTGCAGCTGAGTACAACCGAATTCCTTGTTTAACTTAGACTAGAAATGGAGGTAAGCAACAAAAGCATTTTTTGTCTGGAATTACAAGATTCTTGTTGTGATTGCCCCCTGCTGGTCATCCAGAAGAAACGACATTGTTACGGTTTCTACGTTTCCAGCTTAGTTGGATGCAAACCAGCCAAAAGTACCCGCAGTGGGGTTTCTGTAATTCTTGGAAGAAACTTCTCAGTTTCTTGTACAGTCCGTGTGCCCTTATGCCTGTGCTTCGACTGTGGTGCTCCGGCTTATTCGTGGGGAGAAATGTGGCATGAGTAAGGAAGGCTGTCTGGTTCCTGACTTTGAAATGTGTGCTGGATCCTGTTCACTGTGTCTAGGGAAATAAACTTTTGAACACTCATTACTGGGAGCCCTGCTGGCATTCTTCGCAACTGAAATTGTAGTATATTCTTTTGACTTGAATAATCCTCTTAGCATGAGCAAACATATTCCACTTGTCAATTCTATTCTCCTTGTGATCTTGCTAGCCCAAATCCCCTGCATTTATGTTTTCTTCCCCAGCAATACCCTCGACCAGTGTCCAACTATCAGTATGTTCCACCCAGCACTGTGATCCTTTCACAGTGCACTCAATGTCAGTTCTCAGGCTCTCATCTTAAGATGCACTCCACAAAATATTAAGGAAGGCTTGTAAAGGAAAACCAGACAGTCATCTGATCATACCACTCTCTCCTTCTGACCTGTATTAGTCTGACCTATGTTAATATGAGCCCTCTAGACAACTTCCTAATTTCCTGTTAGATTTCCAAATTGAAAGTTAAGCAATATTTGCCCTGCTTTCCATGTTCCCCTACTTGTAGAAATTGCAGTAAGGGTGTCTATTTAGGATGGGATTCCAAGGATTGCGAAAGTGGTACCAGGAATTAACATGCTAACCAATGAGGCATCATGATGGGAAAATAGAATTCTGTTCAACAAAGAAAACTTCCAAGACACTGTTTTGAAAAAGCCCAGAATTATTACATGGAGAGATGAACAAGACAGAGTCATGATCCACCAATTTCCATCACTTGGATTGTGGGTTGCTTTTAGGAATGAAAATTCTTCAGTGCTCCTAGCTTCTCAACCAGACCAGCACTTTCTAGGAGCAAAAAACGTCACTGAGCTAAAGGAAAGCAAGTACTCAGGTTAGAGTGTGTTGTGGCTTGTGTCTAGATGTCCCCCCAAAGCCTCATGTGGTCACAGGCAGAGCTTTTTCCAGACGGCTGACCCTAGAGCATGTGCTGGTGGGATTGACTCGTGGCACAATGCTAGGATCAAGGGCACTAGGATTAAGGGCATGAATGCTACCTCCCTAAGTTGCCTGGATAAGATAGAAGGGGTAGAAAGAACCCTTGTTGCTTTGCTACCTTCTGCCCACCATGCCCTGTTTCTCCTCTGGAATGCCTGTCTTTCATGCCATCCTGCTTGCAGTCAGCCAATTATGAACCAAAACCTCTACAGACTGTGAGCTAAATAAACCTTTCCCCTCTAAATTTGGGTGTTGGGTATTTTGTCTCAGAAATGAGAGGGAAGTGACTAAGACAGAGTGCCATCAACCTTTATGAGCACTGTCCACTGGAAGAACAGGAAACCTCTATGTGAGTGACACAATGAAGATTGACAACGTCTGCTTGTCTCTTTGTGTGTTATCAGGACATGTGCTCTCTGGACTGAAACCTAGAAAGGGAGAGTTTCAATCTATGTCTCATCCATACACACTCCTCTTCTGACCTCATTTTTATCACTGTTCTCCGTAACTGTACCTTGTTTATACCTTGCTCTTCCCTAATATGAAATCCTGTCTTGTGGAAGCTTTGATGGCAAATTTAAATTGTTTGCCAGGGGAGAAATCTATGAGCAGGACCCTGGATTGAACTCTTGATTTGTTCAATGGAAGCTGAAGGAATTTACTGGAGAAAACTGTCTGATTGACATAAGAATGTATGCCATAAAATTCACCAGTGTAAACCCCCGGGCTATTATCAGTAATTATGATTTAAACATCTATGTCCAAGTTTTGTGGGAACATAGTTTTCACTTCTTTTGGTTAGAAGTAGGCCTGTTGGGTCTTATGATTAATCTCTTAATTGTTTGAGTGTCCAAATGAATTTGATAGATACTTATTCTTTCACTATATGTAATGCCTTCACTTCAAGACTATTAGAGTCCCAAACATTCCATTTCAAATCTTAGTATTAAAAAAAGAAGATGGATGTTATACTTTGTCTTTACATGCTTTTTAAAATAAATCTTAATTGTTCCAGCTAACAAACATCTTGTTCTGACTAAATATTGCATGCCTAGAAACATGAAAAACACTGTAAATAATTGTCAAAATATTATCTTTCCTATATAAAAACACAGGTGTTTACATGAGCCTTAAAGTTCAGTAAAGATGTATACAAAATGTCACTGTGGCTTCCACAGAACAGGGTGAGGGAATTGGGAGGACATACTTCCATTTTTACTCCCTGAAATCTGTCATTTTAATTTACTAAAATATGTATACAATATATTATTAATATTTAAAGTCTAGGTAATCCAAAATGGTGAAAATTAATCAAAATGCTATGAAATCATCTTCCAGGACTCCTGGTTTTGGACTACCTAGGGTCAAAAGCTTTCATGTTACCTGAACTCGGGTACAAATTTGAAATGAAAACTAGAAATCACCCAGTGAAACTTGCACTGTATTTCTGTAAAACTATTTGAAGTTACAGATTATGAAGTCTTTGAACTTTTGAATAAATTCTATGTCTTTTCCCTCTAAAGTACTTTTCATCTCAGAGTTCACGCCACATCCTTTGTAAAATGATCATCCACGCTGCGAAACGCAAGGTTTCCTGTCAGGAAGCTCAGCTGCAGCCGCGGCGATGTAATTCACCAACTGATTTCATCCTTCTCACAACATCTCCATCAGGACTGCTGCTTGCTGATTCCTTGAACTGCTTTGCGTGTCACGAGCAGACTCCAGTCTTGGAATTGAATGTACGTTATTTTCTTTGACCTTCTTAAGGAGCATGTAAGTTAGGCTTAATTATCTTTATGTCATCCTTGAAAAACTAAGGCTTGAAGGCACCAATTATCCTTCTACATGATACATAATTCATTCCAGAGTAAGAATTGAATTCAGGTCGATCTTACTCCATTGAGTGTCTTATAAATCAATCTGGGACTTCTATGTTGCAAACCATGTAACACCTTAAACAAGCTGGAATTTAAAAATGTTCAATAAACAAAGTAGTTTTCTCTACATGCAAGGAAGTTGACACAAAGCACTGTGGTGAGTGCATGCAAATGAACCAACCTGTGAATACACCCGGGTGTAGACGTCACTCCACAGACCCTGACTCCCTTCAGCACTCACTTATGCTTTATTCACCCTTCTTCTCACTTGTGCATGGTGGGGTTAGAACTGCAGCGGTTGTATTTGTGCTGAACATGTACTGATACTTTATCCTGTAAGTAGTCCCTAAGCATTGTAGCGTAACAATTATTCATGTAACATTTACACTGCATTAGGCACTTTCAGTAAGCTAGAGATGATTCGAAGTGTACAGGAGAATGTGTATGGGTTATAAGCAATGACTGCAATGTTTTACACATTGAGCATTCACGGATTTTGGCATCTGTGAGGGGCTTGGAGAGTCCTGTGAACCATCTCCTGTAAACATTAAGAGATAGCTGTACACAAAAAGGTGCCTAAGATTACATGTTAGTGGAGAGTTTAAAATATAACAAAAATATTCCATTAATATGAGTGGATAATAAAGAAGAAAATCATAATGAAAAAACAGGACAGACAGAAAAAAAAGAAAATAGTATATTTGAATAGAATTGTATTGATAATTACATAACTACAGCTGGTATATGTAACAATTAGGAAGCAAACATAATTAAGAAGCAAAGATTGCTAGACTACAAAGAAAAGCAACATGCATATACTGACTCCAACAAGTAATTTAAATATAAAATTTCAAAGGGTAAAAGTAAAAGGTTGAAGAAAATAAATGTTACACAAACACACCTCTTAATATAGGTGGAGGGGCTACATTGGTTTGAAGATGAAGTCAAAGCATCAAGAAGCATGACAAAACATCTCAAAAGAAGGTCTAAATACACATAAACCTAATACTAGAACTTCAAAATTTTTTAAGCAAAAGTTTACAAAACTCAAATGAAAATTAGGGAATTATGGTTGGAAGTTTTAACGTGCATTCAGTAATTTATAGAATAAACAGGAAATCAGATCATACAACACTTGAAAATTTAATCTAATCGATGTCTCTTAGATGAATGAACTAAAAATGGCAAAAATTTCATTCTTTGGAGGAGCACATGGAATGTTTAGTAAGATAGACCATATACTGGATTATTGTAGAAGTTGAAAAATTTAAGATATTTCAAATTATACGAAATAGTCTGGCTACAATGGAATTCAAGTAAATACCCAAAACATATCTAAAAACCTCACATGAATTTGGAAATTAAGCAAAACACTTCTAAATAACCTGTATATCAAAATTACATATGAGAAATTTAAAACATTTCCAACTGAGAAGCAACAAAAACATTTAACATATTAAAAATTAGCAGGATACAGCTAGAAGAATTTTTGAGGGAAGTTTGAAATTTTAATTGTTTATCTTAGAAAAGAATGTAAGACAGGCTGTGTGGTGGGGCTCAAATCTGTAATTACCTCACTTAGAAACTGAAGCAAGAGGATCTCAATTTTATGGTCAGCCTTGGGTATGTAGCAAGACTGGGTCTGAAAAACAAAACACAAACAACAGAGAGAAAAAAAGTAGACTAAAATTAATGACTTAAATCTTGTGCTACAGGTGTTTGAAAAGTTAAATTAATCCCATAGGAAATGGAATAGAATGATTAAGAGAAGAAATCAATAAAATACAGAATCAGAAAATAATTGAAAATATCATTGAGGGGAAAAAACAGTTATTTTAAATGATTAATAAAATTGAAGACCTAAGCAGGATTTAAAATATAGGAATAAAGGGAGAGAGGGAGAAGGACAGAGAGAGACAGAAAAAGGTGCTATCGACCTCCCCCAGAAACCTCAATGCTGTAAGTGGAGCTTTTCTGAGTTGGCTGGATCTAGGCTATGTGATACCAGGGTTGAGGGTGTACTGGTACTAAATTAGTTCACTTACTGGTTTAGCTTAGTTCTGGGTGTGGCTAAATGGTTTGGCTAAAGACAGAAGCTCCATTCTGGGTGTGGATGGCTCCAACCAATAGGCTTATAACCCTGATGGAATACAGAAAGAAAGGAGACTGGCTTGCAGTTTGCAGTCTCCTACCTGCCACACCATGAACTAGTTTCCCTTGGTGGTGTCCCTCTTCCGTCCCAGTCTACTTTGGAGCTACCTGGCTATGGACCGAAGCCTCTACAAACCGTGAGCTAAAATAAACCTTTCATTCTTTAATTTGTGGGAGTCAGGAATTTCGTTCCAGTAACTAGAAACTAAGACAAAAGGCATACATTGCCAGAATCAACAACAAGGACCATCAATACAGTTCCTATAGATACTTAAAAGTAAATCAGGAAATATGAAGAATTTGTGAAAATAAATTTGTGAATTTAGATTAAATTATCAAAGTACCTTAAAACACAAATTGTGGAACATGCTCCAAAAGAAACAAAAATATTAATAGTTTATTAAAACAATAAATTTGAAATTTAAATTCTTCATGCTAAGACAACTGAAAGCCCATGTGTTGCACTGGTGAAATCTATCAATCATTGAAGAGCAAAATGCTATCATTCTTACATAAACTCATCAGAAGAAGAATAAGAGAACATAAGTCTGAATTAACTTTATATGACCAGCATCACTCTGGAACTAAAACCCAAAGAAAATATTGCAAGAAAATAAAATTATAGTCTCATATCCTTCATGAGCATAGACAGAAAAATCCTGAACTCAATGCTAACATATGAGTGACAAGTAAATGCTATAATGCATCATGAGTGATTAGGGTATATAGCAGAAATGTAAAGATGATTTCATGTTCAATATTTAGTCAGTGTCATTAGTCATATTTTACAAATAAAAGATAAAAGCCCATGTGATTGTGTTAAATAACATTCAGAAAAAATATGACAAATTTAATATTTATCTCTGGCAAAAACTCATAAAGCTAGAAATAAAAGATTTCCACAATTTCAAAACTAAATAATAATAAATAGCTGAAAAATGAACTACTACTGGGAGAATTTAGGTAAGAAAAGTTAAATTTTTGCATACTAAAAATGAAAATGAAACAAAAACCAATGGCAGATAGAAATTTACATCTGTAAAAAGACTAAAAGGTATTTTTGTCCAAAACATTGCATATAACAATGTTAATAAATAACTACAGATACATTTAATAAAATGTGTACCAGATCAGTGAAGTGAAAAGTACCAAATGTTACTGAACAGAATTAAGAATAAAAGATATGAATGGTAAAATACATTCACAGACGAGAAGAGTGAAAATGTTAGAATGTTAATTCTTTCTAAAATGATGTATAGATTCATTATCTCACCAATGAACTCTTGAAAGTTTTTGTTTGTTTTCTTTTGTTTTTAAAAATCAGCAAATGATACTTAAATTTATACTTGAGTGTAGAAAAATTAAAATATTTATGAAGAAAAAATAATTTAGAAAATGTGCACTACTCAATTTTGAAATTTAAAATATAGCTATTGTAAGAAAGACAATATGGTGTTTGTATGACAGTAGATGTAGCAATGAATGGAACAGAAATAGGCCCATATTTAGGGATTATATTCAATTTTACAAAGAGTGTCAAATAGCTCAACAGGGAAATGACATATTCTTAAATACTACTGGAAGAATTGGCTATTAACATGCAAAGAGAGCTACTACCCTAATCTCACATTTACTTGAAATAGATTGTATGCCTATATTTAAAAACTAAAAGCTTTAAATTTCTAGAATAAGAAATACAAATAAACAAACAGTAAATCTCTAGTAGCCTTGGGCTAGGCAAAAATTTCTTAGATCACAAAAGAAGCAGAAAGCATTGAACAAAAACTGAAAATTAGACTTTTCAAACTTAATGATTACTCTTCCAAAGACATTGTATTAGTCAGAGTTCTCCAATAGGAGATGAATGAGAGATAGATAGATAGATAGACCACTACAATGTATGAATTGGGGGAATTGGCAAACAAGATAATAGAGGCTGTGAAGACTCATAGATTGTCATCTGCAAGTTACAGAATCAAGGAAGCGGCTGGTGTGGCTCAGTCCAAGTCTCACGCCTCAGAACCAGAGGAACACATGTATACCTCTCTACCAGAGGTTAAAAGCCTGAGAATCTGGAGTTCTGATGCTCAAGACCTGGATAATGGTCTGCGAGCTCCAAAGAGAGACAGTGTATTTGTGTTTCCTGTGCCCTTTTGTTTCGTCCAGGCCTTTGGCAGATTGAATGGTGCCCGCACACATTGGCTTAATGTGCATCTTCTTTCCTTAGTCTACGGATTCCAATGTCACTGTATTCTGTCAGTATGTCTGCCCTCACAGACAAAGCCAAAATGATGCTTACAAGTTATCTGAAGACCCCTTGTTCAGTCAAGTTGATTCCTGAAACTGGCATGATAGACACTATTGAGAAAACAAATAGGCAAGCCACAGACAGAGAAAATACATATCTCACAAATGATATGGAAGACTGTACCTAAAAATTTTTTCAAAGAATGTTAAAGGAACTGGGGGTTTAGCTCAGTGACACAGCACCTGCCTGGCAAGTGCAAGGTTGTGAGTTCAATTACCCACACCAAAAAAAGGAAAGAATGATAAAACTAATTGTCCAGTTATATCACATGATATCATTAATAGGACAAACCCAAAATATAAACAGTTTAAAGAGCAAAACAAAAGAGAGATGCTAGGAAAGAGGGAAGAAGAATATGGAGATGGGAGTGGGATCTGAAGAAGAAGAAAGAGGAGTGTGAGGAGAAGAGGTAAAAACAATCAGGATGCAAAATGTATATGAAAATGAATGCAATTCTTATGTATCACAAACACAGACTGATATCTAGAATACAGAAAGAACTAAAAGACTTAAAACCTCCAAATTTAAAGACCCAATCAAAAAATGGGCAAAACAAATAAATATACACTTCACAGAAATACAAATGACCAATAAACACATGAATAAATGCTCAACATCACTGGCCATTAGAAAAATACAAATTAGAAGAACAATGAAGCCAGACCTGGTGGCACACGCCTGTAATTCCAGCAGTCAGGAGGCCGAAACAGGAGGATCATTGCGAGTTTGAGACCAGCCTGGGCTACAAAGTGAGCTCAAGGTCAGCCTGAACAGCATAGTGAGACCCTGTCTCAAAAACACAAGGGCTGGGGATCTAGCTCAGAGGCCTAAGCACCTGCCTGGCAAGTGCAAGGTTATGAGTTCAATCCCTGGTGCTGCAAAAAAAAAAAAAAAAAAAAAAAAAAGAAGAAGAACACTGAGATTTCATTGATCCCAGAAAGAATGGCCATCATCAAGAAATCAAATAATAACAAATGCCGGTGAGGCTGTAAGAAAAAAAAATTCACGTTGTTGATTTTTCAGAACACTCCAATGTTCTGGAAAAAAAAATTAAACATTTCTTAGGAACATCCATCCTAGCATACGTAGAATAAGGAGGGAAAAGCCAATATTTGATTATGTGTCACACACAAGGGTAAAGCTCATATATAGTAACTTTTTATTTGTAAACACAGCTTCATAAAGTAGGAATTTGTATCCTCCTCGTGTCATGTATTAAAAAAATTTGAGACACATTTGAAGAAATAATCCACAAATACACAACAATCAACTATTTGGGCACTAGATAGATTTCCTGGCTCTCAGACCTGACACCCACAATTTAAAGCAGAAGAAGTTTAATTTGGCTCATGGATTCCAAGGTATCAGTCCATGGTTGACTGGTTCTAAGACAGGAACATCATGGCGGAAAGGAGTGGTGGAAATAATCTCACCTCATGGGAGTCAGAAAGCAAAGCAAGGAAATACTGCCAGAGAGGAAGGGACCAGGGGTCAGATATAGTACCCAAGGTCATGCCTCTAAGATACACTCAGAAGTGTGCTTTCCTAACCTATTAGGCAGCTCCCAACCCAATCAAGTTGGCAAGCCAACTGTCACATTTTTGAAAACCCACTCAAAAGTGAAATGAACTAGATGTCAGCTAAAAGCAATGTACACAGTTAGTGATCTGAGTTGCAATGCTAATTATTTTTGGAGGCTGTTCTGGAAAATATGTGATGTAGCTGGGCATACTATGTAAGTGATGATTAACTTTTTACTCTCACAAACATTGCATAGTGAAGATGCAGGATTCTAGAGAAAGCCTTGCTGAGGGAAATCAAAGATACCAACATGAGACATAACGCTGGCCTCAGACTCCTCATCCTAAAAGCCACAAGACTGTTACATCAGCTACAAGTCCCCTGGTGAGTCTTGACAGGTCGTGGAATCTGGGAGATGGGGGAATCTGGGAGATGGGGGCTTGGTGTGTGGAAAGAAAGTATCTGCTTCCCTGATTCATTGCTGCAGGAAGATTCCAGGCTGAGGGAGATTCAATTGGAAACATTGTGTCTTGCAGGCAGGTTCTTGTCTTGGCAAAATTCTCCTGCACTTTGAATCCTATGGAGGTCATCTTGGATCTTACAGAGTCACCAATGTATTGAAGAGAGAAAAAAATTACAATGCTAATTGAAATATTTTTAAGCTATGATGCCTACAGTGGGTGTAGCTTGTAAACAAGTCACAAATTGTCTGTTATAATCATTTCTCATATTGGAGCTCTAAGTTACCTCCTCATTTCTTCTAGCTTTCATTATTTATGATCCTTCATTCATTCAGTCTTTCCTTCTTCCCTTCCTTCCAACTCATGTTTTCTTTCTGTCCTTCTCTTCTCTTACAATCATCTCATCAAATCAACTGAGTGATGCTTTGTATAACTGAAAACCATGTCAGTTGTTCTTTGAGAGAGATATAAGATGTCCTAACTGTCTCTTCCAGGAACAATTTTGCAGGGGCAGAACATAAAGTTCTAAAGGAACAACACAGACACAGACACAAAGACAGCACTGCCTTACTTATGCAGAAATGAGCAGAAGTTACCCACTGTCTTTTGCATAATAATTTTACCGTCTTTCAGTTAGTTGGTAGCCACTGTTGAGCAGTACATTCGAATGTCTCCTGATCTTTTCCTAAGTTCTTACCAAACAAACAATAGAAGACACGAATACCAAAAACAGAGCAAAAACAGTTTGAAACACAAGTGAAGAAGACATTGTGGGAAAATAGAATGGGCATTCAAAGAAGTTTAGGATTTAGTATCATAAATGCTGTCAACTACATTATTAGAGAAATACAAAGTCACACGCTATTGAGTGAGAAAAAATTCAGGTTACACATCATAAGTCCATATCAGTTAAGACAGATTAAAACCTGATAATTTTCAAAGCCAGGACCAATGCATAAAGCACACATTTATTAGCTCAAGTACCAAATGTCCAACAGCTAAGTAGTTCCAGGACTTGCTCATTTTTTTCAACTATTTCTGTAAGACCTCAAGCTCATTCTTTGTTCACATTTACTATTTTTAACTGTAGGTTTTTAGGTGTATTTTCATCATTTCATATTACAAGATGGTTTCTCTAGCTTCAGGGATCATGGTGGTATTTGAAGCAAAAAAAGAAGTGTATTAGTTAGGGATCTCCGTTGAAAACCACAAACTCACTCTTGCTACTCTGAGCTTGACCCCGATTTATAGCAGTCACCAGTTTGTGAAACTATTGGAATGGCAGGGAAAAACAAAAACAAAAACACCCTAAGCTCAGGAGAGGGTTCCAAAGAGAAAGTACAAAAAACCCACCACAAAACAGCCCTGAAACTTTAGCCACTGTTGCTGCTTAGTACTAAAT
>RJWT010042521.1:0-12110 GCA_004365215.1 Cuniculus paca | reverse complement strand
CAGAATAACAGATAAAACAAGAATACCTAAATGGTAATGATGAATTAGTAGAATGAAGTTCAAAATACTACTCTATTTCTATACATGCTTGAATATTTCCATAATAAAAAAAGTTTTTCTAAAAAGAAAATATATATGGGGCATTTAACTAGAGGCCAGGTAATACACAAAGCATTTTATCTGGATTAATCCATTTAACCCACAATAACCTGAGATAGGTACACATTTTACAAAGCAATGGAGGAATAGTAAAGTTAAATAACTTTCCCAAGGTTACATAGTAAGTAGGGCAGAGCTGGAATTTCAACCAAAGTAGTCTGTCTCTCAAGGTCATATGTATATTAAAAAGACTGAAAAGTGTGAATTGTGGGTGATTTTTTTCTCATTATCATTTCCCAGCTTGTCGCCAAAAACATTTTATTTTTTTTTTTTTTTGAGACAAAGTCCAGAGGCAGGAGATTAGGGCATGGCAGACTGGCTAGGGAAATAGGCATGACCTGTGTCCCAGGACACATACACAAAACAGGTTCCAAAGCCCTATACGTGGACCCCATCAGAGAGTGAGGTCTTCAATTCCTCACAGGTAAACTTGAGGAAGTTTTCAACAGGATGCCTGAGGAGTGAGACGTATAAAAGGACAGTCATCATTGAGCTCTCTGCTTCTGTGCTCTCTCTGCACAGTGGTTCACTCTTACCTTGAATTCTTTTTTCCTACTTTTAGTTGGCCCAAACTCACTCAGTAGGGCATGTTTCTTTTCTTACCTTTAATAAATGTTAAACCTTGCTACCTTTTGCACTGGTCTTGACTAGTTCTTTGTTCAGTATAGAAAGAACTTAGAAACCACCTCGAGAAGGAGACTCCAGCACCAAAATTCAGTAAGTCATTATTCTGCCCCTGCTAGCATTGAATTCCTGGGCTAAAGTGATCTCCCTGCTTTAGCTTCCAAAGTAATTGGGAGTACAGATACATGACACTGAATCAGACCTGTTTTGTAATCTCGATAAACTTACTAAAATATCAAGCCAGGTGCAGTGGTGCACAATTCTAATCCCAGGACTTTGGAGGCTGAGGCAGAAACACTAACACAAGTTCAAGGTCAGCCCGGACTACATAGTGAGTTCAAGGCCAGTCTGAACTATACAGCAAGACCCTATTTAAAAGAAAGAACAAACAAACAAACAAGCAAACAAACAAAGAGAAAGAAAGAATAAAGTTACCAAAATATCAAAATCTTTATTCAGATTCTAATACATTCTTTAGAAATATGAGATACAACTTTCTTGTACCCAAGTCACTGCAAGTTTTGAAATCTATCATTAAAGGGTATCAAAATGAGTAGCGACAAAGTAGGAAAATTTTTTAAATGATAAAAAAATTATAGTTAGCCATTTTTACCAGGGCTTTATGGAAAGAATAATAGTGAAAAGGGGTCAATGGAATTTAGCTAGATAGATTCAATTAGCTTTAGGCCATTTAAAAACTTACTCCATTTTCAAAGTGAAACATAATCATTGTAATTTTCCCAATTACTGTAGTCTTTTGGAAAAGTTCAAACCAAAATAAAAAAATTTAATCTTGAAACGAATTAAGTGGACTGATTACAAGTTTAATGGCAATATTCTTCTTGATTGCTACAAAGTAACTAATCAACCTTTATTTCTCATGAAAACTAAATTATTAAATTAATGTAGCATGGAATAGTTATACCTTAGTTTGTTTAACTTACATACTTAATATTAATAAAAACTGAAGACCAAATGAACAAGGGAATTTTATAGCAAATTTCTCTGGTACTAACAAAGTCATTCTAGCCCAAAATGGACATGAAAAATATCTCCACATTGTAGGCCTGAATGACTACAATCACAAAAAGTAATCACCACACTGTTAAAAGAACTATGCTAAAAAAGTTCAAATACCATAAAAAGTGTACTGTGAAGAACTGACTTACAATGTATTGAAAACCCTAAGACTGCATGTAGAGAAAATGAATCATTAATCTGATTAGCTTACAGTTTTCCAGACCTCTATATTATGATTACAGAGCAATCTGAAACAGCAAACAACCCCATGACAAGAATACCATGATTACTCGAATTTTCATATGAAAAACTAAGTGAGGTGAAGAGAGGTCCAAATTAATTGCTTTATTATGTAAGAAGCAGAGTATGAATATCAACAGTCTGTCTTCCAATCTCACATGCTTAACCTCTCCTGTATAAAGAACAGTTGGCACAAAATTTTTATAAAATTAAAATAACCCATGAAAATACTTTACTCAGAGCGAAGCAATAGGAAATATTTTTAAAATGTTAGCCATTAGCATTTAGTCTGAACCTAACAACTTAGTTTCTTCATTATATCTTGCTAAATTTCAGAGAAGCAAATAAATCTTTATAACATTACAGGCATACACCACCACACCTGGCTAAGAATACCTGGGTTTGCATAGTGTTAAATCAAATTCCCAAAGCAGTTCATGAGCATATGCAAATAACTCTGTATCTTTGAAATACCACAATTGCAAAAACATATAATCAAGTCTTAATATGCAACAGTTACATACTGAAAGAGCACTCCAAGCCCAGAGCACAAAACACAAATTTTCACTCTATCCTAACTCATCGTTGTAGTACCATCACCATCCATACATCTTCAATATTTGCATATGTTTCTTGATTTTTATACTTTCATCTTTATTTCATCATTGACAATTCAGCAGTTAACAGAGGATAAAGAGCAGGCACTTTAATCATGGCAATTAGCATCAATCTATATGTTTATGTTTCTTGCCATTGATATGAACATTTTTATATTTAATTTTTCCACTTTAAAAAACATGCAAATAATCATTCAAATACATGAGAGCAATTATTTATCAAATGATTTCTCAAACACCACCACACAGAGAATGCTTGATGCTCTCAATAAGCTAGCGAATGGAGACAGACAACTATGTGCGTGGATAAGTTCACATGTAGAAACAGTTTGGAAGAACAGTAGAATGTTCAAGAAAAAATAAATATCTAAAAACAGCAGGATAGGGCTGGGGATCTAGCTCAGCGGTCTAAGCGCCTGCCCGGCAAGCGCAAGGTCGTGAGTTCAATCCCCGGTGCCGCAAAAAAATAAATAAATAAATAAAAACAGCAGGATCAAGATGAAACTACTGCATATTCTTCCCCAGTTTCTGAGGCTGCTTCAAAAAGCAAGACTTGAAACACAACTTGGCATAACATTCCAGGCAAAGAACACGAGTAGAGGGGACAAATCAGAGTGGTGCCTCAGTCTCTAGTGTCCCTTCCAACTCTGAGAGGGCTATAATCTCTCCTCAAGACACGGAAGAACTCTCATTCTGAAGGGACTAGTGTCCATCTGTGTAGCAGCTGCACCTGCTCAAATGCCAGCAATGAAATAGCTCAAGTGGGAAGGGCTCCGTTCACCAAGGCTATTGCACTAGTACCCTGCACTTTTGAGTCTTTCTGTGTCTTTACTCACTGCAGGGCCTGGCACATAATAAATGTTTGTTGAATTACTATGTTTAGAACAGTACCTAATGCACAACAGACTCAAAAAATGTTAGAATCGAGATTCTGTGCTGTTTTCACATCAACAATCCAAACAGAGAGTGAGAAATACAGAATTTATCTTTTTCTCTAGGTGACTCACTAAAAAACCAAAATAAATTAATAAAAACCAGAGTAGAAAAATGAAGTTTTAAACAACCTTATTTCCAAATTAAAACAATAACCTAAATTCAGTTACCAACATATTTAGAACTGGAAAAATAATAGCTCATCTTAGACACACCCCTCATTCCCACTGTTTTTTAAGTAAGCAAGTAAATTTTGTATAAGTAGCACAAAGTTGAACTTCAGTCAAATTCAAATCCCAAATTCATAGAATGCACATTAATGAGACTTTATTAAACCATTTCTCATTTTGGTACTTTTTTAAAAATATTCAAAGGACATATGCAAAAGTTCATAAAATTTTGTTCACTGTTTCCACATTAATCTAATACAGATGAAAACTGGATCTTTGTTACTTGAATACAACCTAACCTTTACATGAATGCTACAATTGAAAAGTATTACTTATCATAGCTATGCCCTTAATCTGCTGTTTTATACCCCTTTTAAAACTCACAGCATCACCTCTATGTATTTCCCATTTGGATAAGGGACATTTTAAATAGTTACCCAAAGAAGCAACAATTACTAATCTATTATTCAGGTAGCACTACTCATGCCCGTTCTCATTTGTAGGGTGCTTAATAATCTCATATTAACTAACCTTCCCAACAATCCTGAGTAGATCATTAGTATATCATTTCATACTAAAACAAAGATACCACTAAGCCTATTCAAGAATTAGAAGGGGATCTGGAATGAAATGACGATAATGACAAATAAGTGATAAGAGTACAGCATGTAGAATGTATTTTAGATAAATTTAAAGTTTCTTTGGTTTTATTCCTTGTTTTGCTTTTGTTTGTTTGATACTAGGGCCTCATGGACATTAAGCACACACTCTACTACTAAGCTATATCCTTAGCCCTAAGAATTGTTTCAACAAAGAAAGTCATGAATACGTAGCTCATGAGAATTGCTTTTTAATTTCATGAATTTTTAAAACCCATACAAACCATTTCACATATATAGGCTTGACAGAGCTTTTCAACTCTCTGTTGAAAGTAAATGACTGACTAGATGAACAGTCCCAGCCACTCTACAGGCCAATAACTCCCAATGAAGCCCAGTTCACAGAGCTTCATTTCTGCCTCTCAGCCCAAGTTCAAACAGTATCTATCAAATTACAGCATGCCTGTAATCCCAGCACTCGGGAGGCTGAGACAGGAGGATCTTTGCAAGTTTGAGACCAACCTGGGCTACAAAGTAAGCTCAAGGCCAGCCTGAACGGCATAGGGAGACCCTGTCTCAAAAACACAAGGGCCGGGGATTTAGCTCAGTGGCCTAAGCGCCTGCCTGGCAAGTGTGAGGTCGTGAGTTCGACCTCTGGTGCCAGGAAAAAAAAAAAAGAAAAGAAATTGCTCCCAACCTGTCTTACCTCCTGACTTATATTTAGGCCCTCAAAGGTCAGATCAGCTTAGGAATAAAGCCACCAAAATAAGGCAAAGCTACTCTGGTTTGTGGGCCCACAAGAGTTTCCCCAGGTCCTATCCACCATCCTGGGTTTTGTAAGGAACTTCAGCACAGCAAGTTGAAGGTCCTCACATCCAAAACTAAACCACTCTAACGGAGTGGGCTTGCTGAAGACCACTCACTGAGCATCTGACTAAAGCGTCTGGCTGTTCTCCATTGTATCTCAAGGTGGAACACACGTTCTTCAGCTTCTACACACCTTCCATTTCAGAAGTGAAGCAAGGGTACAAATGGCAAAAAAGCATGCTTTGTGCAAAAGTAGTCATTGAGTGACCTAAAAGGTATAATAAGGAATATGTAGATAATACATTAATCTGTAATTTTAAATAATATTTATAACAAGTGCTAATAATGTAAAGAAATGCTTAGCCGGGCCTGACGGCACACGCCTGTAATCCCAGCACTCAGGAGGCTGAGACAGGAGGATCATGGCAAGTTCAAGACCAGCCTGGGCTACAAAGGGAGCTCAAGGTCCGTCTGAACAGCATAACGAGACCCTGTCTCAAAAAGACAAGTGCTGGGGATTTAGCTCAGTGGCCTAAGCGCCTGCTGGCAAGCACGAGGTTGCAAGTTCTATCCCCAGTGCCGCAAAAAAAAAAAAAAAAAAAATGCTTATGATAGAGTAAAAAATTGAAGGAAACTGGCATATACAGTCATGAACAGAACCAAGATACATACATGTATATATGTATGTATATGTGCACATGTATATAGGCATGCACACAAAGACATAATTTTTTAAATGGGATGTGATTATATCCTATTAACATTTTCCCTTACATTTGCAATACTTACTTTTCTTTACAATAGGTATATATTACTTTTCAATTAAAAGGGAATTATTAATTTATCTTTAAATAAAAACATATGAATTTTTATCTGTACAAAACATTAATGATCACACATACTCACTTGAAACCATGGTTTTTTTATCATTGTTGAAAGATGCAGTTCCATCACAGCATCAGGATAAAAAAAAAAAACCTCTCTTGATCCAATTATACCACATATTAAGAACTATTTAATGAGAAAGTCACACCTTTGAGTTATTAGAAACTATAATGGTCCTGCAGAGTTCCAAACAAGTAAGCTAATAGAATTACCTTTGATTCTAAACTGTTTGCAAGATTAATCCATCTGTCCCTGAAAAAAATTAAGTGTTCCTCCAGTGCACTCAACTTCCTCCACTCAAATTCTAATCAAATACATTAGCTGCAGTCTAGAGGATATGTATTTTTAGTTGTTTAAATCACAGTTCCAATGTTTTTATTTATTTTAAATTTTAATTTTGCAATGCATATACAACATAGTATCTAGAAAATAAAAATTTTAGTCATTGATGGATAAATTTCAAGGAAGTGTTTTTATGTTTTGTCATGTCAAAAACTTTCTGATATGTTGGCATTTAGATAGGCATCTATTATGGTTTAAGTCTATGTGGCTCCCACAAGCCTCATACAGTCATGGAGGAGGCTGAGTCTAGCGTTTGTGATTGGTTCGTTGTCTAGCACTGGGATTAACAGGGTATGAGTGCTGCAGCCGCCCAGGAGTGGAGCCTGTATACAATATAAGGGAGGGAAGAAGGCCTGTTCTCACTTTCCCTTTTTGCCCTGTTCTTTCTTGTTGCTTGAGGGCCTACCATGAACTGTTGCCCCTCAGCCATGCCACCCTTCCTTGGAGCCAGCTGAGTATGGACTGAAACCTCCAACTGTAAGAAATAAACTTTTCCTTCCTTCACTTTGGGCATCAGGTATTTTGTCTCAACAATGAGAGAAAAGTAACCAAGACAGCATCTGAAGGAAGCAATGAGCATTCAGACAGAAAAAAGGAACACTAAGGGCAATGACTCTGAGGCAGATTGGGAAGATGGCCCTAGAGTGGAGTGGGAACCCAGGCCACATGGGTCTACAGGGTTCTGCTGTGTACCTTTGGATGTTCCTGAGTGACAGGGCAATTGCTGGACCCTCTGGCACAGAGAGATGGCATATTTGCTTCCAGAGTTTTTGTTTTCTTATTCTTCAATACTGAAAACTGACCCAACATTGCCAGGCCCCTTTTTTACTTTTTATCTTGAGACACTGTCTGGCTAAGTCATTAAATTGCCCAAGTTGAACTAGTACTTATGACTGAAAATGAAGACAAGGAAGGAGAGAGAGAAGACACAGATAAATTTCAGTAGGTGGGTAGGTAATTCTTACTTCCCTACTTTCCCATTCATTGTGCATTCCAATTCATTTCTTCCAAGTTTTATGCCAAATGTTCAATACATTCTGAAAGCACTATGTATGTGTATAAGCGTAAGATGGGAAGCACAGAGGAAAAATTAGTTGTACTGCAAAAAAAAATGTGAAGAAAAAGGAAAATTTGCAAGTATTTATTTCTCTTAAAAACCATTAAAGATATGAAGTCACCATGTTAATATGTAATGAATCAGCAACTGTTGCTAAAACTACTACGTTAAAGGATAATAGAAAATATTATATTGGATCCCAGCACTCGGGAGGCTGAGAGAGGAGGATCATTGTGAGTTCGAGACCAGCCTGGGCTACAAAGTGAGCTCAAGGCCAGCCTGAACGGCATAGCAAGACCCTGTCTCAAAAAGACAAGGGCTGGGGATTTAGCTCAGTGGCCTAAGCGCCAGCCTGGCAAGCGCAAGGTCGTGAGTTCAATCCCCCGTGCCACAAAAAAAAAAAAAAAAAAAGAAAAAGAAAATGTTATTTTGGAAGGATCAAGATGAACCCACTGATTCATCTTAGCATCACTAAAAGCAACCCAGATGTGGTCTTCTCAGAAGGTGACAGAATACACACACATAGAACCCTGTGAGAATATTCTTGTCTACAGAATCCAACATGGGTCTACACAGCTCTCTATTGTTAATGAGCTCAGAATTTGTTATAGGTCGGAATTAGTTATATGTTTTTCCAACAAATCAATGACATAGGAAAAAGAAGTAATAAGCGAACTGGAACAAAATAAGCAACTTGAAACATGTAATACTTACATATAATTTGGGAACCCTTTTTTTTTGAATCTGGGAATCAAACTCACGACCTCACACTTGCCAGGCAGGGGCTGTGCCACTGTAATATATTCCGGGGCAAGAACTCTATTTAAATTCTGATTTCAAAAACTTAATTGTAATATGAAAAATTTGGTATAACTGAAAATTCAGAAATATAGACTATTAGAAAATAGTAAGGAACTGTTAATTTTGTCAAGGTTGATAGTGATATAGTAATACACTTAAGGAAAAATCCTTATAAAATAATTATTTTTTAAATATTACAAGAGAAAAAAATGATAGAATAAAATTAGCAAAAACTTTCTTAAAACTAAGTTCATTTGTTATATTCTCATGACCGTGTTTGAAATTTTCCACAGTAAGATGTTTTTAAGAATATACAAAAATGAAAACATAAGTAACTAGAAGTTGTAAGGTTGAGATGTGAACTATTAAAAAAATTATTACCATTCACAACTCCTACTCTATGTGACAGATTTCCCTGATGGTATGAAACAAAACCAAAATGAAACACTTAAGGGATTATATTTTTATTCATAATCAGTAATTTTAAATGTTATACACTTAGTCTCATAGTTCAGACTGATTTTATAATAAGTCTATAAATTAGAATTTTAATATACTTTGCTTTTTTTTTTTTGGTCTTTTTGAGACGAGGTATCGCAGTGCTGCTCATGTTGGTCTTGAGCTCACTTGGCAGCCCAGGCTGGTCTTGCACTCGCAACAATCCTTCTGTCTCAGCCTCCCAAAGTGCTGGGATTACAGGCGTGAGCCACCACACCCAGCTAAAATTTTAATACACTTTCATCTGAAGTTCTCAATAAGATTGAGGGGATAGACCAACAGTTAAGAAAGGGTTTGAAAATGTTCTGCCTTAGACTACTCTTTTCATATTAATTGTTTCAGCTTTGTTTTTTGTTTTGTTTTTTTCTGGGTGAGGGATCAAACCCAGGGCCTTGTATATCCTAGACAAGCCCTCTACAACTGAGACACATTCTCAGCTTTCAGCTTTGCCTTAAACAATATTACTATTTACAATATAAAGGGAAGACGTTACTATTAAGTATCAAGAGCAGGTATTTCATGCAGTTAAGTAGAGATTGATAAATCTCTTGCAAAGAATAAAAAGTCTAGGTACAGAAAAACATCGTCTAGCAGACCTCTAAAAACAGGGAAAATCACAGAAGTACTTCCAAGAGGCGTTCAGAAATGTCCTCAGATAATAGCCCAAAATCTATTCAGGGGCTTTTCCATAAAGCAAAGAAGAGATATGCACATTTATTAAAGGTTGTGGTGCCAAAAACCTTTCATTCATTCATTTAACAAGTATTAGATGCCTACCTTGTACCAGACACTATAGTAAGCACTACACATACAGACAAAAATCCCTGTTCTTCTAGGTTATAAAACTAGTGGAAGGAAGGCAAGAATAAACAAATAGTAGATTATACGTCATCTTTGAATATAAGTACTATGTATAAAAGTAAACTAGGGCAAGGGGAGAGATAATATTAGAAAAGGGTTCCAAATTAAAGAAGATGGTCAAGGAAAGGCTTACTACAGTGACACTCAAGCAAAGATTTAAAAAAGGCGAAAGAATAGTTCCATAGGCTCAGAAAAGAGCACTACAGAACCCATAAGTAAAACATGCTTCCTAAGTACGAGTAACACCAAGGCTGCAGCAGTTGGAAATGAAGGTGGAGCAGCAACAAATGCATCAGACCCTGGCAAGCCACTTCCGGCCACTACAAAGATTTTTTCTTTGGGTAGCAATGGGAAGCCACTGGAAGGTTTCAGACAAAAGAGAAAAGAAATCGCATTCATTTTTAACATGTTTTTAAAATATCACTGTGGCAGGGTATAGTGGTACATGCCTATAAATCCAGTTACAAGGCAGGCTGATGGAGGAGAATCAAAACTTTGTGGCAGCCTGGGCAATTCGGCAAGACCCCTATCTCTAAATAAACAATATAAAGCATTGGGGATGTACCTCAGTGGTAGAGCATCCCTGTGTTTGATCCCCAGTACAGCAAAAAAAATTTTAAAAATCACTGTGGCAGGCCGGGCATGGTGGCCCACTCCTGTAATCCCAGCACTCAGGAAGCTGAGGCAGTTTAAGTTTGAGACCAGCTGGGGCTACAAAGTGAGCTCAAGGCCAGCCTGAAGTGCATAGCAAGACCCTGTCTCAAAAAGACAAAAAAATAAAAAATAAAAAACCCCACTGTGGATGTTATGCTGACTATACTGAAGAGGGGGAGGGCAGAAGACATCAATTAGAAAGCTAGAGCTATATTCCTGCCTGGGAACTTTATTTAAATTCCAGTTTCAAAAATTGAATTGTAATATGAAAAATTTGGCATAGCTGAAAATTCAGAAATATAGACTATTAGATAATAGTAAGGAACTGTTAATTTTGTCAAGGTTGATAATGATATAGTAATACACTTAAAGAAAAAATCCTTATAATTTATTTTTTTAATAATTACTGATAAGAGTGTTTACCTAGCTTGCATGCCCTGTATTAAACTACTACTACTACTGGAAGGAAAGAAAGAAGAGAGGAAGAGAGGTTAAGGGAAAAAAGCTATACCAGATTGCAAAAAAGTTTCAAATGCCTCCCAATCCCTGTCCTCAAACCCCTTTACAAACTGACTGTAATGGTTGACACACTGTGTCAATTTGAGACTTTTAAAGTTTAAGTGACTCAACAGGGCACCAGGTGCCTCACTTTGTACACATCCCTGGCCTGTGCAAGAGGAGGGCAGGGTGTGAATGCTACACCCACCCAAAGGCCAATAACCTGCTTACAATATAAGGGAGGAAAGAGACTTGTTCTCCCCCTTTTGCTCTTGTTACTTTTGCTGTCTTCTGCAGCCTTGAACTGTTGCCCTTTTCCACGCCACCCTGCCTTGGAGTCAGTTGAGTATGGACCGAAACCTCCACAAACTGAGTTAAATAAACCTTTGCTTCCTTAATTTTGGGTGTCAGGTATTTTGTCTCAGCAACAAGAGAAAAGTAACTAAGACACTGATTTTACTGCTTCCCTCATTAGAAAAGAATAAAAAGTAATCCCAGTACTCAGGAGGCTGAAGTAGGAGTACTGCCACAAGTTCAAGGCCAGCCTAGGCTACACAATGAGTTCAAAGCTAGCATGAAGTACATGAGACTGTCTCTTTAAAAAAAAAAAAATCGACTCATGCTCCATTTCCTCACCCTGGATTGACCTTGTGATCTGCTCTGACCAGCGCCAGGGAAAGTAAAGTTGTAGGAGTTCTGAGTTAGCCCTCAAAAATAGCACATAGCCTCTCCTCTTGCACTCTTGCTTCCATCAGACCACAACATAAAGAAACATACAATGACAGCATATAGAACCATGTAGAACAGAAAGAAACAAGCCATCCTAGCCAAGGCCTCCAAACCAACCTGTCCCTATCACTACCTGGGTGAACACAGGCAAGATTAGCAGAAGAATGGTGTTCCTTGCCCCAAGCCTAACCCAACTGCCAACCATGGATTCATAAATTAATAAGACATTGTTGCTTTAAGCTACTAAATACTGAGGCCAGGTAGCAATGTCGTAACTGATACAGAAGCCACTGTGACACTCACAACATAGAGCAGTGGTAGCGAACTAGGGAGCCACAGCGCGCTATTTTGTATCATTGAAACCTTTAAAAACTTCACCATCTATGGGCAGGTATATTGCAGCTAACAAGAGGCATTATGGTAGCCATTATTGATTGCTTTTTACCCTGTTTAGAAGTCATGTACCATGTTCATTGTTTTGTTGTGATTAACTTTACTCTTTTATTTTGTTTGCTTGTATTCTTTTCAAAATTAAAAAAATTTAAAAAAAAATTAAAAAGTTCACCATCACTGACATATACAATGGGAACTTAGATGGGGTGAGGGCAGGGGTAGT
>RJWT010042520.1:0-12117 GCA_004365215.1 Cuniculus paca | reverse complement strand
TTTCATTTGAGAAGAGAAGAAACCCTATGACAGAAGGACTGCCTACTATAGTTACACTCAGTTTTAGCCATACAGACCTTCTTTGGCCACTGAACTCTTATTACAAGGGGACCTGTTACTTCTCATGCATGTGAAGCTGGTTGTGAAGGCATGCAGAATACAAGAGTTGTGTGGTCACAGAGCCTTCCACTAAGACTTCAAAGCAAGAACTGTGACATGTTTGACAGAAATATCAGAGTCCTTGGCAGGAGCCCCTGATAGGGTGTTGAAAGAACCTGTCGACATAAGGCACCCAGGGCATTGGAGATGACAAGAAAAGCCACAGGTAGTGAAGGGATCTAAGCTAGGGGAGGGGTCATGTGGAATATAACCAGCCTTGTTTTAGGGGTCAGGTTGCCCAAATTCTCACTACCATGTGTCCTGGTTGTTGATATAGATCTATAAGACTTAGTGTTTGCCCTGCTGAGTTTAGTCTTGCCTTGATCTGATTCTTTTCTATTCCTCTACCACTATCTTTTTGAATGGGAAGGTTTGCCCCCTGTGCCATTATATCTTGAGAACTGTAACTTGCTTTTTTAATTTTATTGAGATTCTCAGCTAGTAGTTACTTTGAGTTTCAAAAGAGACTTCGTACTTAGACTGCTGAGCAATGTTGGAATTGTTGAAACTTGAGGTGAATGAAGTACTGCATTTTGGGTTGTATGCAAGATGATTATTTTAAGTGTTATTGCTATTGTGTTAACTTGGCTATTATGATTTAAGGATATATGCTTAGGTGTCAATGGCCGATGGGTGTAGTTGTGCTCCATCATCTTAATTATCAATTTGATTGGATTAAGACACTCTTGGACAGATGATTTGATTATGGCTGCCTAGCCTCATCAAGGGGTTAATCTACTGAGTGGCATAGCTGAATGTACAGTTAGGAAGAGAGACCCAGATGGACGCAGTGGGTCCCTGAGGGTGTAACTTTGGAGGTCATATCTTTTGTTGGCATTTTTCCTTGGTGCTCTGCTTCATGGCTACCACAGTTCCAACTTTTCCTTATGCCATGGTATATCTGCCTTGGAGCCAGTCAACTATGGACTGAAACTTCTGAAACCATGAACCAAAGTAAATTTCTCCTCCCCTAATGCATGGGTATGTGGTAGTTTGTGCCAGTGAAGAAAAGCTAACTAGTACACTCTGCTATGACATAAACTTGGAAAGGTATTTAAGGATATAAGTATCAATTATAAGTTCATGACACAGGTTATGCTGAAAGTAAAACTCAGTGAAAACTGAATAAACATTTCTACAAATTGTATTTTATGATATAGACAAAATTGTTTCAAAAGTTTAATCTCAGTTTATGGTTTGTTGAAATCTAGAAATAAAGATAATGCAGTGACTATGGTGACAAGGGGAAAAAATCATCCAATACAGGAAAATTACTTTGAGCTGGGGATACAGATCAGCAGCATAAGCACCTGCCTGGCAAGCACAAGGACCTGAGGTCGATTCTCAGTACCAAAAAAATTTTTCTAGGGGGAGAGAGAATCAGATCACACCAGCAAGCAATACCCAGTCTGGGAACCAGCACCATGCATGGTCTGCCACCAGACTGGGAACAGCCAGGACAATTATTTTGAGCTTATTTTACTGAAAAAGTAAACAGTTTAGTTAAATAGTTTAAGAGCTCCCATGAAATATAGTTATAGGTTTGCATTTTAACCAAACAACTTCTAATGCAAGTAAAACTGTAATTTTGTCTACTCCAATTTATGTTATTTTTGTCACTTTTCAAATCTTGTTATATTGTATATCTACTAAACATTTTCATATTTGTAGTTATTCTTTATCTGTTAGCTTTTATACTGAAGTAACATTACCTTCCTCTGTTACAGTATTAAACTGTTGTGTATTTGTCTAAATATAATCCTTTACTGGTTAATTTTATGTTCAGATACTTTTAAAAGTTAGGAGCTAAACATAGTGTGAATCAAAATGACAGTTAATATTTTTGCTTATGGTATTTTTTTCTTTTGATTTTTAGTTTACAATTATTTCTTAATCCATGTCAAGGTATTCAGGTTGTTATATAAGCTCAAATTTGATGTGTATTTCTCTTAAGAAATTTTTTTATACCACCGTTTATTCACTTATGTTTGTTGAATTCATGTAGCTTTGAATGTTATATATGAATATAATATTTATTAAATACTATTTTCAGATTCAGAAATACTATTTATTGCTATGCATATTACTTAGCATTATACTTATTCAAACCAGTATGTATTACCTATTTCTATCCATCTAATTTGTCACTAAATTTGAATATATCTTTTTTCACAGTTCCTCTGTTTGGTATATTTGTTTGATTTTTAAATAAATTGTTTGTTTTTATCTCCATTGAAAATCTTTCAGTCTGAATTATAAAATGGCACTTTTATTATTTTTGTTATTATCTTTTCATTTTATTTAGTTCAAACATCTTTTAAGAAAGTAGAGGTACCTGTGATAGAAGTAAATAAGAGGAATTTTTGCTAAGATGCTTACATAAACCTGTGTATTCCCCCAAAGTTAGAAGTATTTAAAAGGATAAATTCATTAGGTATATTTGTCCTTGTATATAATCAATCTGTCACCCCTATAACCACTTGTACATGTTTGAAAATAAGGAAAAAGTATAAAGGTGTGACTGGTTTGAGGAATATTCACTATGTCACTCAAAATGTAGTATTTTAGAAATACTGTAGAACTTTGTACCAGTGTTGGATAGACAGTCAGTATAGAATGATGTTGCACATTATGCAAAAAGCTAATTTCCACATCATGCATGTTCAGAATTGATAATGTCATTGAGAATTAAAATCTAATACAAGATGAAATAATTTGGAAATTAAGAGTGAAACAGGTATCAATCGACTTCCTTTATCTCAGCATCAAAATTACTCAGACTCTTCCTTTGTGGAGTAATAATGTTCTTTTTGTTTGTTTTTATTTTTGTTTTGTTTTTTGGAAAATGTAATACACATTTCAAAGATACTTTAAACTCACTACTTACTTAATTTACAGTACCTGTTGATTGCAGTGTAGGAAAAAAACCTAAAATTTGTTTCCACTGACATGTTGTATCTTTAAAGAATTGGAAATGAATATAGCTATTCCCAAGTTTATAAGTATTAAACAACTAACTGATATTTAAAGCAATTTACATTTTGCAAGAAGTTTTGATTAAATATTATGTGGGTATTGATGAATGGTAATTGAGGAATTATGTGGGAATTTAGGAAAGCTGAAAATGTGTTATTATTTTTCCCACTTAAACTAATGGGACATAGACCCCTGCTAGTGAAAAGCCCTCTACTATTTTTAATGAAGGGGTTATATATGGATAGGTAAGTATTTTTATGCTGCTCCTGTTACTACATGTTCTACTATTCAGTTACTTCTCATTTTATTCATTGTCTTATTGCCACTATTACTGATAAAACTACTTTTATACTGAAAGCAATTGTCTGGAGACAAGTAGAAATTAGTAATTTGTGTGGAAGTAAAATTATAATTTACATGTGTCTTAGTTACCTTTCTCATTGATGAGACAAAATTTCAGACACCCAAAGTTAGAGGACAAAAGGTTTGTTTAGCTCACAGTACATGATAGATACATATGCATATACATTTAACTATGAATTTTGTTTTTGTTTCCTAAATGAATGTCCTACTTATTTTTAAATTATACTGTTTTTAAGATGTTGATTTATGGCAAAGTTTAATTACTTACATACAGAATTCTCCTGATTTCATTTATCTTCAAATAATTCCCATATATTTTCGCATTAAAATAGGGAAAGAATATAAAAGTTTATAAATTTTAGTTACCTAAATCCTCCCATGTATGACATATTGAAACTCCTCCAATTACTACAAATTCCATTTTTATGTTGGTTTTCCACTGTTTTTTCCCCATTTCTTCAACAAAGACTTTTAAAATTATTAAAAGAAGCATATGACTATTTCAGTAAGAGGACAAAAATATAGCTGCTTTTCCTGTGATAGGCAGGTGATATTTCATGAAGTATTTACTTTCCTGTCAGTGTTTATTTAGGTTTTTACTCTTGATTTGAGTTCAAAGTTAAGCAAGATAAGCAGATTACTGAATTTCTAAATGTTATCCTTACTTAGTCCAGCAATGCAGAGCAAAAAAGAAAGAAGAGAAACTCATAGTCTCCTAGACAGGACATAATAATAGTCTCTATTCCTTTCTTCTCCCCCAACCAGTGTCTGTTTGTTTCTTTAAAGGTGTGAATGTAACAAATTAAGTATTTGTACTTAATTTATACAAACTGTGAGTTGAAGTTACGTGCATCAAACTAAGGATTAAAATTATTTTTCAATTACTTGTTAAAATAAATGCACAAAATATATGAATAAATATAGTACACTTTGCTGGTGCTTTTTGCTTTTTTATGAAGAAAAATACTGTCTGAAAAGAGAACCATATTCTGGATAAAATGCTCCAAAGACTGTGAATTTTGTTAGAGGACTTCAAAAACATTACTCCCCATGAGTTGTGCAAAGCTACTAATAGCCTCTAAATTACCTACAAAATCTCAAATGATACTAAAGCTGTTATATTTTTATCTTGAGAATGAAAATCTCATTGTAGTGGGTTTTCCCTGCCTCACTATTGCCTATCAAAAACTTACTTTGTTTTCTGAAAGAGTGACCAGACCTGCAAAAAACAGATTATTACTTTGTCTCATGAAAATCAATTAAGGATTTTGTCTAAAGCTTTAGAATTTACATACCTTGGAAAGTACACACATATTACGTTTGTTGCTAGGACGTGATTTGCAAATGCATCCCATGCAATCTGGCCATGGAAGGTAACAGAATTTGTGGCTGGAGCCAGATCCCCTAAGTTCCAGAGCACAGGCTTTGCAGAGAAGCAAGGGGGCTCCATGATGCAGAATCACAGCTATGTATGTCTCCTGAGCAGTGTGGAATTTGCTTCTCAACCCAAGGACAGATAATGGGCTGAGAGAGGCAGGAAGCTTCTGAGTAGCACATAGGAGTAGAGGAATTAGGTCAGATGCTTCGTCTTCAATGAAATGTTGAAAGAAAACACTTGCTAGGGTTTTGAAAATACCCTAGTCCTTTCCTTAATACATAGTTTCGTAAATAATGATACCTGTGATTGGAATGCATCTTAAAGCTCTCTTCATTTGGCATTTCTCACAACTTAAGTTAGACATAATTTCTTTTGGGGAGCTGTCTACACAATTTTTCTCTAATTTTGTGACTTATAATGTTTATAGAAGTTGACAGCATAGTCTATATCAAACCTTTAAATATGATGTCCTAAACCATAGTTGGAGGGCTGCCCTTTCAGTTGCCTCCACCCTTGCTATGCCCCCATTGCTTTGTCCTCATAAAGTGCTGCATTCTCTCCCCTTACACCATGCAGCTCAGCTCTTGTTCCTAGGTGGCGTGGTTTCCTGGGCTGTTCTGTAGTACTTTCTGCTCCATTTAGCATAATCATTATAATAATGGTCAGTGTATCTCCTGGGAATTACCTGCCCAGAGTTGCTGTATGTATTCTCCTATAGTATGAACTGAGAGTACAGTGGCATTTCAAGGATGCTTCCCTCTCTTTGATTTAGAAATTGAGCTTAAAATAGATTCTGTGGCTTGTCCAAATGTCACTGACTAGAGCGGCTCGTTGCTTTAGTGATAATGGAAATTAAAACTAAAACGTAGCATGAGTTTTTCAGAAAAAGCTGTAATTGAAAAACAAGAGAAGAGATAGAAAAAGACTCCAGCTTGAGTATTGGATGAGCAACACATGTACAAGTGCTCACACTAACTCACCCACAAAACAAGCATTAGCGCATTTGGGTCAGTGCCCTGTTGATTATTATCACAAAGATGGTTTTATAGTTCATTCGAATCCTTGTGACTTGAGGGTCAAGTCGGTTTCCATGGGAAAAGTCCTTATGATTTGATGGGTAAATTCAGTCGTTGAGGCTGTGCTGGACTCTAAGGCAGCCATAGGTTTAGGGCAATGAAGATTTCTAGGTAAGTATTCTCAGTCTTGAAGGGTGATAAGATAGCCTAAGTAGATTTAAGGATAATAACAGACACTTCTGGAATCAGTAAAATTGCTGTATACAGAGCTCAGAAGGAGTTGACCCAGAGATTCACAAAATGAAAGTCATTTTGTTCTACTTTTAGTTGCCTATTGGGTACTTGTACACCTAAGTAAACAGTTCTGGTGTTATTGGATGGTGCTTTCTGTGATCATTCTTTCCGGGTTCCTGGTGTCCTGAATAAAAAAAAAATTGACAAGGCACACAGAAATGGCATCAAAAGTGTACATTTATTGAAGGCAGAAAAGATTACACTCTGTAGGGCAAGATAAAGCTGGCTAGCAGGTTCACAGCTGCCCCAAGTATAAGGTTAAAGAACTTTAGTCTCTAAAATTCAACTATTGAATTCTCCCTTACGGAAATAAGGCATTGCATCAATGGTTTTATCGAAAACTCCCTTGCCCCAATGCCAAATTTAAACTTCCCTATCAAAAGGCTTGGCTGATATATGTAATGAAAGGTTTAAAATAGGAATTTTTGATAGGTACTTCCCTCTCTACTTCTTTCTTGCTCTCTCTTCCTTCCTCTAATCTTCTATTTCCAATTCTTCTTTCTCTCCCCTGTTCTTTCTCTCCTCAGATCTTCTGTTTCTAATTATTTTCTCCCTTTTTCCATATCCTTCTCTTTCATAAGATTGCACAAGACTCTGAGACCTATACAATTTTATTTGACACAATCTGAATGGCCATGGAGATGCTGATATCTAGTTCTTTAGCATTAGCAGGATTTAATGATTCCAGATATGCGATCCCCTCTGCTGACCAATTACCCTCCCACTTTGCTGCTTTCAAGGCTTTGGCATTGTAAAAAGAGGTCAGCAATCTGGAGATCCAATGGCACCAGACCTGCATAGAATGAGATTTTTGTTTCTGTTATTTGTGAAGTCTATATACCCCTGTTACCTCCTTTCGCATATCTTCCCAAGTATAATGGTACTCTTACTGGTACAAATCATTTAAATCTCTTATAAAAGACTAACTTTTCATTCCAACCTCTATCTCTCACGAAAAAAAGTGGGATCTAACCTCTGGAGAGACCACTGAGATACATGTGAATAACTGTGGAGTACATCTTGCAACAGAAAGCTCTGAGATGTAACTTTATTTCTCTTGTTACTGTATCCGCAAAGTCACAAAACAGTGTCCTTTGTATATTAAGTCAGTATGAATTTATCTTGAAATGGGCAGTTAAAGATAAGGTTCATAGCAACTGAGGCATAGCTAGAGGCTTTAGTTTGGGAATTACATAATTATTATTTTAGATTTGAAAGATGAAAAATTATCAAAGTAGATGAAAGAATGAGTACTAGATACATTTAAAGATGTGGTTTATGGAAGAAGTAGAAAAAGGTATAAAGATATATCAAGCACAAATTGTTCTGTGATACAAGAGTGAGGTATTAGTATCACCTTTTTTGCTTCATGAGTAAAGAATTTATGACAGTTTGAATTTGAGGAGTGATGAAGGGGTTTAAGAAGTTATCAAACAGAATTGAGCTCCATTAATTAATTAATTAATTTAGCAGTGAGTCCTTTCTAAGAATGAAGAGAGCAATTGTTGCTACAAAATGTGCTGACTTTTTTGTCTCTCTAGTTCTAGGGATGGAACCACATGCTGCAGCTTTATGAAGCAAGTGCTCTGTCACTGAGCTGCAATCTACCTCTTTTTATTTACTTTTTAAATTTTGAGATGATAGTTCTCTAATTTGTCCTCTCACATGTGATTCTCCTGCCTCAGCCTCCCAAGTACCCGGGGTTACAGGTTTGTTTCACCATTCTCAGGGTCAGACTCTTATGCTTTGCAGCACATGTTAAAGATCCCCTTTTCTTGCTGATGGGTGCAGGTTACTAAGCTTATTCACCACTGAGTTAAACTTAAATAAAGCAATTACTGCTAAAAATGCTGCTGTTTTCCTAGAATTCCTTTCTCAGTGCTTTGGCTAGAAAGAAAGTATTGTTTTCTTAGAGTGTCAGTTTCCAAGCTGACATTTTCTCTGGCATTTAGGCCAGTGCATCAGGAAGCTGAAAGAAATCTCCACACGTACTGGTCTGTTCTTTGTGAAGTCTGCAGTTCCTTAAGCAATTGCTTCTCTCTACTTTTTAGCATTGTCCATAAACACTCAGGAATTTTATGGTGTCTCCTAGGAATAATAGGGAAAATGCATGTGTGCTCTGCCCTGTCTGGCCTGAAACCTTCTTTCTAAAATTTGCTTCTGTATTAATTACATTTTATTTATTGCCATGCTCTCACACTAACTGTCTCATCTTAACTCGAGTAAATTAAAATTAACTTTGCCAGGACCCTGACCCCTGCCCGGAGCTCCAGCTGAGACTCCTTTCTTCCTAGGGTGCTGTACAGTGTTCATTCTGAAACCAGTGTTACTTTCCTTCTTAAACCTGCAGGAATTAAATGGTTAGTTAGGAGACTCAAAGCAGCTGCAAGATATGTGCATTTATCTTCACCTGACATTTTCACTGTCAATCAGGAGCTCTGGGGAAAATCCTCATGAGTGAAATTTATTTGATTTTCTTTATCATGCAGTAATACTGGAGATAAAAACTTAATCTGAGCAATGGTATGAAATCACTACTTTAAACTTTTAACGTGTGTTTCTTCCAGGAAGCATTTTCATGTTTCATGAACTATTCTCCAAGGTTTACTGTTATAGAGAAAATGTCTTGAGCAAATAAATAAATAAACCCCCTGATATATAAATATATTGCTAGATGTTGAATGAAACTGTACTAGCCATGTTCCTCTTCAGTTTTCAAGATTGTACCCATGAGTTTCACTGGTTTTAAAATTCATCTTTATGACTCTAAAGGTGAACTCACTTTTAAGCCTACTTTTCTTATGGAAAAAATAAAATTGTATGCTTCAACATTAAATATTTTTACTGTTCCCTGGTAACTTTCTTTTATAATTCAACAGAGAAAAGACTTATTATTTTATCATTTATAATGTCTCCATTTTTGTAGCTTCATCTGTTTTAAACTGTTTCTGTGTGGATGATTTGAAGAGCATTCTGTAAGGATATGGAATTCTTAAATTTTTTGACAGAGTTGTAATTTAAGACAAAGAGCTTTCATTTTATTTTAATCAGATTGCTTTTCCACATCATCTACATCATCCTAAAACAAAGAACGATACATGACAGGAAAACTTTTTATTACCACAAAGAACAAGTATCAGAAAAAATACTGAGTATGATTTTCCTGTTTAACTCTGTTTGCAACTTTTCTGAGATAAAAAAAGAAACCTTAAAATTCAATATATTAGTTAGCTTTCCCATAGCTGGGACAAAATGCCTAACGTTAACTTAAAAGAGGAGTACATTAAATTGTCTCATGGTTTCAGAGGTATCAGTCCATGGTTGGCTGAATCCAAAGCAGAAACATCATGGTAGAAGGGTGCTGGAGCAAAGCTGCACTCTTCCTGTGCCAGGGAAGCAGAGCATGGGGATAGGAAGTTATCAAAGTGGGGGGGGCAGGAACCAGATACAATATCCCTGGTCACACCTCCATGACCTAGCCAAACCACCCAGAAGTGTGCTTTACTAATCCTCCACAAGTTTCTTAAACTAATCTGTTTACAATCCATTTTGACTATCACAATAAACAAAAGCTTTTTTAGAGAGTAGAATTCAAAATTTTATTCTTGAGTCTTAACTATGCTTTAATGATTTTTCTACTTTTACAGCAATTTTCTAAATATCATTTGTTAAATTCATATTACTATCATTTCTGTTGATGTTGGCAATCCATATTTATTTCTAAAAACTAAATAATATACTCTATACTGTACCTAAGAGGTAACATAAGATCTTTACTTGAATTACTTACATTAAACAATTCTGATATGAATGGGTTCTGTAAGTTTCAATTTCAACTTTATGTTCATTGCCTAAAAGGAGTGGTTCTTAACCAGGAAGTAGGAGCAATTTTCCCTTCAGGAACATTTGGCAATGAGCATTAAGTTAATGTCCAGAAACATGCTTGATTGCCATGGCTAGAGGTTGCTGTTGACATCTGGTAGGTAAAAGCTAGAGAGGCTGCTGCTAGAATATACAGGCAGAACCCATAAGAAAGAATTACCTGGTCTAAAATGTCAATAGTGCAGCTGTTAAGAAACACAAGTCTGAAAAGTAATTCTAGGGTTTGACAATTTAGGAATTATTGAAACCTGAAAGAATCAACAACTCTTTCATGGTATGACTTTTATTTTCTGGGATAAGGCCTACATAATAGAGCATAATGTTCTGTATTTCAGATTACAGAGGTCTTTAAAAATTCCAGTAGCAGTTATTTCTCTCTAATTATTTACTTTGTTTTTTCATACTTTTGAACAAATGCATGTTATAAAAAAATCTCACAAGTATCTCTTGAGTGAAATGGACTGAAATGAAGGTAATCTTCCATTTGTCATTTTGTAAATAATTATGTAGCTCTAATGCCTCTGCAGGTGGATACATTGAGTGTAATATTTAGTTTGCTGTCATCTTAATCTGCCTTGTGCAAGATATAAGCATTTGACTTTTCACTCAAGCATACTGCTGTTGATAATTTCCTATTCAGACTTCATGAACCTCAAAACCCTTTGTATATCAAGACCATAGGGCAGAAATGTAAGGCCATGTATATACAAACAAAAGTCCTAGCTGAAACCTTGCTACTGAACATCTAACTTATGTATCCAGCTACTTATTTGAATTACCTACTGCAAAGTCTTGTAACCTTCAAAAATATATTTTAGCCCCTCTTTCTCTGTCAAATTTTCTCCACATCTCCTTCTGTTTCTTCTCTTATCAACTTTACATTCCTGAAAACAGAAAATAGAAAATCTCTCTCATTCTTTCTGCCTCTTCTCTCCCCATCCAAATGCATGCTGGAATGATCTCCAAAACTACTAAATATAGCCTGTACAATACACATCATATTATATTCATCATTCATTGTTTCAACCAATACTGTGAGTGTCATATATCAGGCACTGGATTTGACACCAAACTATACAGTTGTTAACATATAATGCCCAACCTGCTAGATGTCAGATATGCTGTGTTACTGTGCCCTGAAATCAAAGAATGAATTCCAAAGTGCAGAAGAGGTTAAAAATAGGAAAGGTTCATTGACAACCAACCAGACTTGAGATAGAGGAGGGATCCTGCAAGTAGGTTGTCACTGAGGCCCCTTGTCAAGGGAAATTTATACAGTAAGGTCACAATGTGTGTAAAACATGGGTCAAACTATAATCAATCTATCAGATTACAAGTATAACTGCTCAGCTAATGTTAATTCATTTGGAAAGTGGGACGCAGGAACATGGAAAGAACAAAGTCATTTTAGGAAGGAGTGGTTCTGGATGCTCTGGTCCCCTACAGGTGACTGATGCCTGTTATGGTTTGTATATAGATGGCCCCCTCCAAGCCTCATGTCATGGAAGCGGCTGAATCTAGCATTTGTGGTTGACTTGTTGTCTAGTGCTTGGATTGGCAGTGTGAGTTCTCCACCACTCAGGGGTGGAGCTGGCATACAATGTAAGGTTGGAATGGGGGCATGTTTTGTCCTCTTTGGCATGGTTTGCTCTTGCCACTTGCAGCCGCCATGAAAGGCTGCCCCCTTTTGCTCTGGCTGCTGCCTTGAAGTGTTGCCCCAATGCCATGCCACCCTGCCTTGGAGTCAGCTGATTATGGACTGAAATCTACAGCTAAATAAGCTAAATAAACCTTTCCTTGCTTCATTTTGGTGTCAGGTGTTTGTCTCAGCAAAGAAGAAAAAGTAACCAAGACAATGCCTATCTGGCCTTCCTGGACCAGGTCATGCTATCTATACTATAATTCCAGGTTACTACATAGCCCTTGAGGAGCCAGATTGGTCTGATCATTGCATCTTTATCTTGAGGCCTGGTCTTCAGATGCACCTCCAGTTCCAACATCTTTATTTTTTTCTGATGACTTTCTTGAGAGCCCAGTTCCTCTCTGACT
>RJWT010042519.1:0-12117 GCA_004365215.1 Cuniculus paca | reverse complement strand
GGCAAGTGCGAGGTCATGAATTCAATCCCTGGTGCCGAAAAAAAAAGCAAAGCAAAGCAAAGCAAAGCAGAAATTAAATTTTCTCTTTCAGACTACAAGGAAATTGCCATTGCCCAATGCACTGGATAAATTAACTATCATTGCCTATCCAAAATAAAATGCTTAACTCTTGGGTGGGGGACTGGGAACAAATGATAGGTGAGTTCATTCCTTTGACTTACATGAGCATAGAATTGAGATAAGGTTCAATAATTAAAATGAGACAAAAATGCATGTAGCACATTACACCATCTTTTATTTGAACATCATTAACAGTAGCAATTTTACTTAGAACTGCACCTTATTAAAATAATAAAAGCACAGCTTTACTTGATGCTGTTAAAGAAATTCCTGTATAAAAAACTGTACAAGGAATATCTCTTGCAATAATTTGATTTAATATTTTCTTTTCTATAACTCATCATATAATTTATTTTACACCTCCTTTGCATATCTAGCTAAACTTAGCAGAGATTGTGCTCACCCTGGTATTCTTTTATGGAAGACTATTTTTGCTCTGAGTTTAGATGTTATTTTTCGTCTGCAATTCCTGTGCTTCCTGCTTTAATGAAAGCCGTGCATCATTGCATTAAGTGAAGTAAAGCACTGGATAAAATAGAACATTGCTATTAACCTCTAACATTAGTGTGTAGGGAGGCAGGGACACATTTAATAACTCAGAGATAAAATACTCAAAGTGTAATTACCTAAGCCTGCTTTATGCTGGCACATTAGATAGGGTAATAAACTTGAGTCTATTTTCAAAGAGGGATGAAATCATCATCAATAATCAATTGTATCCATTTTATGGCTTATGAAGTGATGGGACTTTTAAAATGGGGTCATTGTCTGATGTTTGACTTTTGTAAAATGATACAGTGTTTCATTTTATTACTATCTAAAGCAGACTGTAGAATATGCAAATTTAAATCCAGCATTACCTTTATAAAAAGCCTTTTGTGTTAAATGTAATTCACCGCAAACATTATTTCTATCATGCATTATATATCCTTTTTAAGTTTTCAGGTTATGTGAAGGTTGATAGTAAAACTCTTATTTCATAGGTTGCATATAGATGTGATAGGATAGAATTTAATTTTAATTGTGTAAGATATCCATACAAATAAAACAGGATTTGGGGGCAAAAATGGTGCTTGCTATTAAGCAAAAGAAAATGTTTTCTCTTTTTTTCCTCTTTTAATTTACTTTACTTTTTGTATCTCCTTCATTAGACTGTTTTAAGTGTTAAATATTTTTGAAGTACGTATTAATCCAAACAATACAAAAACACTACCCACTATCTACTATCAATGAAAACAGCTGAATTTGAGCTTTCCTGGTTATGTTCTAATTTTAATGGACAACAGTTGAACATTAGCTTTATATTTCTATTGCAATATCACAAGAAAATTTTCTGAGGAATTAAAAAATATTTTCTCTATCAAAAGACATTATGAAATACTGAATTTCCCTAGTCACCATTTCTGATAGCTTAGGTTTTGGCCCTAAATGAAATTAGGCATTAGATTTAAACTTAAAATATAAATGTATTTGTATAAGTAAATGTTTTTGGCCCTCATATGACAGTAGTTGGAACTGTGACAACGAAACTAAAGATAACCAAACATGCATTTTTGAATCATGAGCATGAAAATGCTTCTGATGGATCGGCGTGTTGTTAGAAGTAAAAATGTTTCAACACATGCTGGTGTTTATGAATCCATTTATGATTATTTTAATAGTTTTTAATTATTGTTTGCAGAATGATCAAAAGTGTCTAGCAATGGGTCGTGTCAGAGTACCATTTCAGCAGTCTTAAATTTCCAGCATCTCGTTATGTTCTGTCCATTCACAGGATGGGTCTAACTGTTAAAGGAACAATTTCACACATCTGTGAGTCCATCTAAAGGTACGTCTTCTCTATGGGACTAATAATAGACCTTAGCAAAGCAGGTAATAAATATAAACAACTTGCTCTAGATATTTTCTTTTAGAAAAAGATGACAAAATTTAACACACAGCGAGAGAGTTTTCCTCTAGTCAGATATTAATTTAAAAATCTATTTCTGAAAAGTCACAAAGAGCAAAGCATAGAGGAGGCCAAAGGAACGGTAGTAAAATGAAATCCACCACTGAAACACTGCTAACCCTGTGCCCATGCTGTGAGATTCACAAGGTAGTTCTAGAAAAGCGACAGTTAGACTGAAAAATAGGTTATAGCTACATTGTATTATCATGGCCCAAAGGTGAAGGTAACTGTTTGAGCTGTTTTGAAGTATGGATGCCACAGGGAAGAGAACATATCAAAAAATGAAGACAAATTTCACTGGGTCAGAAAATCCACTGATAAATCAAAGGGGGCAAAGGTCACATTGTAAAATTCTAGAAGAGTCATGAAAAACAAACACCTCCCAAGTTCATTTGAGCAAAGCTAAATTCTGTTTCCTGTGGTGGCTGGCAGTGATTTGAAAAAAGTCCTAAATGGCTAAAAAAAAAAGGTTATTTCATCAGTGATATTTAAACCCTGTGCTTAAAAAATGCTATTTGAAGATGAGAATTAATAAGGGAATTGACCTTTACTTAGTTCTGTTTTTAAAAATAATTTTTGTAATCCTGTTAAGTAGAGTCCTGTGAGAGTGTTCATGCTGTGATTTAGAAGATCAGACGAGATTGTGTGGAATAAACTTCTCTAAATCAACAAGTGGCAGCAAAGTTAATTAAAAGCAGGGAAATAGAATGGACTATGAAAACCTGGAGTAAATTTTAATGATCTGATGGAGGTTGTGTTTTGGTAGAATTTGCCCTACTAATTTAAAGGAGAATGAGATCAAATATAATGTCCTATTTCAAAAATTTTCAGTAAGACTTATTTGCTAAATACTTGGATTCAAAACTATTTTCTCCCTTCATAAATTTACTGGACCTTTCAAGAGTAAAAAAAGTAGTTTTGCAAGTTATTTATTATTATTATTTTAATCACTAGAGTTAGTTTTAATGAATGCAAAATCTCACAATTATGATACAACGAAAGTATGCAAGAATTTACTCCTAAAGGTTTTATATTCTGGTCCTAATTGTTGAGGTTGAAGTTTTCTGTTCTCTTCAAACATTTTTGCCTTCAGTTCACAATGAAGTCATCCATAGTTACAGTAAGTGGTTGGAAGTTTAATCTCTAATACCATTCATAAATCCAAGGAGTAATTCATTTTAGTCTTCTTGAAATACCGACAGTAATGAGGTTATAAGAATTTGAAATACGCTATTATCTCTTATTCAGCATGGTGTGTTAAAGCAATTGGGTATATGTAAACTTCTATAAAGAAACTGCATTTAATGCCAGGTATGGAGGCACATGCCTGTGATCCCAGCACTCGAGAGGCTGAGTTAGGAGCATCCACAAATTGGAGGCCCGCCTGGGATACATGGTTCAAGGCCAGCCTGAAGTACATAGTGAAACTCATAAAAAAAGAAAAAGAAAAAGAAAGGAACAAAAAGAAAGAAAGAAAGAAAGAAAGAAAGAAAGAAACAAAGAAAGAAAGAAAGAAAAAAAAAGAAAGAAAGAAAGAAAGAAAGAAATTGCATTTAATAAAATAATATTTCAACACTCCATCCTTTATGGAACTTACCACTCTGTGGTAATTTACTTGCACAAATAAATTAAAAAGTAATAGTAATTTAAAAGAAATATTTTCCTGCATCTATATTAGGATGTTACTGATTTAATTTCTATACTGTGGCACATATCACTATTATATATATGCTTTAAAATTATAATACTTTTGAAACAACTAAATTGCTTTATGTTCATGTTGCATGGTGATGAAATACAGAATTGTTACTCTTGCTAATAATATTGCAAAACAGTATATATTTTTCACATTTTAAAAGTATAACCAGACATGGTGGCACAAGTCTGTAATCCTAGCACTCAGAAGACTGAGTCAGGAGAATTGTTACAACTTCAAGGCCAGCCTGGGCTACAAAGTGAATTCTAGACTACCCTGAACTGCATAGTGAGACTCTGTCTCAAGAAGACAAAAATAAATAAATATATAGATAAATAAATAAAAGTATAATATTCATTTATGCACTATTTAGTATAATCATGATCCAATTAAAATTTTAATTGCACATCCTTATTGCATCCTTGAGTGTGACTCTGTGAGAGTCTCAGTAAAATGAGTTTGTATCAGAAGGTGATCTTCATGGTGGCTCACCTCCTTCCTTTGTTGGGGAGAGTTCAGGTTGTCCATCTCCACTCTCCAGTGTTTCAGTTCTCTTTAACCTTCCTTGCATAAAAGATGTACCATACTAACATACACTAAACTGATCTCTTAACCTTCCTGCCATGCACAGCTCCTTCTGCAGTTTTCCTCTCATGATCAAGAGCCAGTCCATTCTCAAGACAACTTGGATAGAAAACCTTGGTGTGTTCCTGGACCCCATGCATTGGCTAATTTTGTTACTTCTACCTTCTATAGGTAGACTCAGACTTTAACCATATTTCTCCATTACACTTCCAAAGTCCTCATCTGTATTCACTAAATTGAATAGCTGCGATTTTACTGGTTTTCTTTTCTCAAAATGTTTTCCTTGTGTATATGAGTTATGCAGAGTAATGAGTGCATGCATAGATTGTGCTCTGACCATTTTCGGCCTTCCTTTCCCTCCCTCTTTTCCCCCCTTATTTCCTTCCTCTTCTCTGAGAATATACTTTTCCAATTTTGTGTTATGTCCTTGTTTTTTATTCAACATATGAGCAAAAATAATTATACCTTTCTTTATCAGATACGATTTTCTTAACACAGTGATCTCTATTTTCCTTAAATGATATGATTTCACTCATTTTGTGTCTGAATTTCACCCCATTGCGTTTATATACTATATTTTCTTCAGCAAGTGATGGGCACATAGCTAAGCTATTGTGAATTGTGCTGAAATAATAAACTTGGGGCTGCAGGCGTCTCTACAGTATCATGACTTTACACTCTTGAAAATTCACCAACGGTTGTATAGCTGAATTAAATAGCATAACTATTGTTAGGTTTCTGAGGAATTCCCATACTGATCTTCATTGTGTTTGCACTCATTTACATTCCCCCATCAATGTAGGAGAGTTCATTTTTCTCTGCATCCTCACCAGTATCTGATAGGTCCTGTTTGTATTCCTGATGATAGCCATTCTGACCAATGTGAGATAGCATCTCAATCCAGTTTGATCTGCACTGACTTGATGACAAAAAATGTTAAACAATATTTTCACATCATACTTATTGACTCTTTGTGTTTCTTCCTTGGTGAAGGAAGTTGACTATTCTATCCTTCGTTTCTTGATTTTCCCCCATCCATTTTCCAGTTGTTGATTATTTTCCATGCATTGTTTAGTTGTTGACTGTGCTCCATTCCTTGTTCCCCATGAATGAAAGTTGCTGTTGTTCTCAACACAGAAGCCTTTGCATCTGTGATTCTTCCCACAACTCTTCTGAACACATTGGAATAGCTTTATGGTGCCTTTAGGATAAAAGCCAAGTGCCAGTTTAATTTATGTAGAGTTAGTCAATGTTCTTATTTCCACCAATTCATTCCTACACCTCATCCCTGGTAGTTCTCATTTGTTAGAAATGTTAAGAAATTTTAAATGAATTCCTTTACACTTGCTATATTATTTATCTGGAAGGTTCCCTCTTCAGACATTCTTCAAGTACCTCAAATTCCATATCTATAAGTTCATCTCCTCTACCTTCTATACATTTCTCATTATTGCATTTTTTCATTTTAAAATGTAGCATACAACTTATTCATTTATCTTGCCTAATATCTCCTCCGCTAAAGACATTACTGAAGACTCAAGGAGTTACGCATTTTTGCCCCTCTAGTCACTGCTCCATCCCCAAAACCAGCAATTGCATCTGACTCTGAGCAAGTGCTCAATTAATCCACATGTGTAGATAAATATATAATGCTGCATGAAGACTTTACCTTTAATTAGCTGGGAGTGAAGGAATGCAGAGAAAACTGATATGGGAACAGTGATTCTTTTCTTAAAAGTTCATTAAATATACTGAGAGATGTGATAATACATTTTAAGAGGTCAGACTTAGTTTAGGAGGGGGCATGACTAGGAAAAATCTACTGAAAAAGTAGACTTATACAGTGTTCATGTTAATTGCAAAAAGGAAGAATTGACAGTCAGAAGCTCATACAGATACACTTAAATAACTGGTATTGATAGTTCAAGTAACTGCTAGCACTGGCCATCCACCTGGAAAATGCTACTGACTGTGATTTTCTTTCCACCAAGAGCTATCAATGTGGTCATAGACATAGAGATGTGCACCACCTTGCCACATGTGGAATGGGAGATGGTGTAAGTCCAGGGATTTAGCACACATGAGATTCTGTGCCCCACCCTTTGCACATTGTGTCTCCAGTTCAGGGGTGGTGTTCACAAGATTAAGCAGTATACCCACTGCTTCCTGATTTGTGATCATTCTGTAGAGCAGGCTGCAGGCAGGTGCTCTGTGTGTGTTACAGTCAAGTTTCAGCAAGACTGGGACTCCAGAAGCAACAGGTGGAACCTAGCAAGAAGAGACTGTGAAGAAATAAACTGCATTGCACATGGGTACTGATTCTGCAGGGTTGTCCATGTTTGTCTCATACTAATTCCACTCTTCTTCCACTGAAGGCTCATGAAATATTAAATATTTCCATTATTTCTTATTGATCCAAGGTCAAAATGGATTCCTGAGTTTTATGTGGAAGAAGTCTAATTGCAAAAGAATAGTTGGGGAGGATATTAGATTTATAATGCAAAGAAATAGACTACTGCCCTCTGCTACTCAGTATCTACAAAGGTGGAACATATTCATCATATGCAGCCACCTGAAGTTTGTTACCTCCTCTCAAAGATGAGAAAGTCTGTGTATCAGTCAGGGTTTACTAGAGAAACACTTACAACCCAAGATGCACAAATGTCTAACAAATGACAAGATCAACTTACAATGGTCAACCACAGAGTTAAATGAGGAAGCACGCAGAGGGTGTCTGCACACTGGAGGTTGCAAGATTCAATCCAAGGTCTGGAGCTCATGGTATTATTCGTTGCATGTCCATATCAGGAGGCTCATGGGTCAATGATGGAAGACTGAAGGGTCTTTGATGAAGGCTGAAGAGTCTACACTGGAGGGCTGAAAAGTCTCAGGTGGAAGCCAAACAGTGCACTAGAAGCCAGATGACATTCAAGCTAAAGCCAAAGACTGGAGCTCCTCTGAAGAATGAACAATCACTCCTTCTTGAATTCCCTTTTATTGCAATCTGGTGTTATGTTTTGTGTTTGGATGACCCCACAAGCCTCATGCAGTCATAGAGGCAGCTGAGTCTGGCGTTTATGATTGGCTTATTGTCTAGCGCTGGGATTGATGGTGTGAATGCTGCACCCACCCACAGGCAGATAGCTGGGATATAATATAAGGAAGGGAAGGAGGCATGATTCCCCCCACACTCACCCCCCTTTTTTTTTGCCCTTTTTGCTCTTGTCACTTGCAGTTGCCATGAATGGCTGTCCTGCAGCCATACCACCCTGCCTTGGAGCAAGCTGACTATGGACTGAAACATCCAGAAACTGTAAGCTAAATAAACCTCTTCTTCCCTAATTTTGGGCATCAGGTATTTCATGTCAGCAATGAAAGAAAAGTAACCAGGAAATCAGGCTACCCACCCTAAGGCAGGTATAGCCCTCATGCCATCTCTGTGCACTCCTCTTGCACAAGTTCAGGATGTATACAAAGTGAGGGCCCCGGCCCTCTATTGAGTAACTTAGCTGAACTTCTAAACTTCTCAAATTGACACAATGAGTCAACCATCACAGCATCCCAGGGTGTAAACAGCCACCCTAGGGCATGTTCTCTGCACCCTAGGATGTTGAACTGCTGAGTTAGTTAGCTAAACTTCTAAACCTCTCAAATTGACACAATGAATCAACCATAACAGGCTGTTTATCCATTTACCAAAATTATGACATCGTGAAAGATTCAGCAGTCACTATGTTGTCATATGACCTTTGGGCAGGATGAAAGGCAAGTGGCAAAGGACCTTCTGTGGTCAAGTACATACCTCAGTTCATGTTGGTGTAGGTACCCTTGCCCTGAGAATTCTCATATGTGAGTTCAGATGCTGTTATAAGCCTTCACTCATCCTCAGCAAAGAGAAAAAAGGAATTTATGGTATTGTCTAAAAAAATTATTTTATTTCTTAACATCTAAAGTAAAAAAGTAACTAAAATGAAGATTGTCCTTAAAAGAATGTGGTATTCATAAAAGGATTGTTTTGCTATTTTGTTTGTGTTTTTCACTTTTCATTTGAGGAACATGCAATATTCTTTCTCCCCAAAGTGAAAGGTGGAAAGCACTAAGAGTATTTGTCTTTAAGTCTGGCAATGTTTGCATTGCCTCCAGTCCTCTACTGGGTCTGAGACTTTATCATAGAGAAAAGTTTGGTGGTTGGTGGCAAATCATCAGCTTTCATTTGCCCCAGTGCTTGCTGTTTAGTGTGCCAGAGTTAAATCAGCTGCCTATAAAAGCAACAAGTGTGTAAGAAATTCTGCATCTGTACCTGTTATTGCTACTATTTCATCTGTACTCAAATGAATTGACACTTCTCACTAAACCACTTACAGAAATTAGATATCTATAGGAAAGTAAATACTACCCAGTGGATGTTTATATTTATTTTGAAAAAATGTTGAATGAGAATATGTCCTGATGCTACACCTAGTAGGATAAAATCATCCATGGTAATATCTCATGTATGAATACATGAGATGGTATGTAGCCATCTGTACCAGAAATATACATGTCAAGTGTTAATGTCATGGGAATGTACTGGTAATTCTATTATAAGTACAATGCTGTTAATATTCAGTTTGAAGTAAAATATATGTCTACAATTGGTCAGTATTATGTTTTTGATTTGATAATTTGCATTAGAATTTCATATTCAAAAGTGCAATATCATTTCCAAGAATATTGTCACTTTGATAATAAAAGATCGACCTTAAAAAAAAATAGGATGCAGACTTGTAATTTGCAAATGTGATCACTAAGGTCAAATAGGACTGAATATCATACATGCATTGTCATTTTTCAGTATTTTATTCCATGTCTTTCTAGAAAAGTTTGAAGTGCACTTGCATTTATAAGCACATAGCCAAGATCCAATTTTCTGAAAACATTGTTTGATTTGCTAAGTAATAAAAACGTATTTTAGAGTGCATTCCCTTTCTTCATTCAGGTAGTGCCTGTGATGGTTAGGAAAAACGTTAATGTAACAGATAGAATCTCCTGGAACATGATATAATTTTCTTTAATGTTTTTTGTTTTGTATTTATTGTTTATAGATCCAGTGTTTAAAAAGTCATGAAGAAAGTAATTATACAGTATTCTTTTACCATAGCTTAGTAACAACAGCATAGAGATGTGTTTGCTAAAACTGACGAAAACAAAATTTCACTTGCAATTAATGGTCAAAAATATGTAACACACCATACAGTTAATATCACCAACCATGAAACTAGGTTAGATTGTGTCTCTGTTTCTTCCCCCATTGGTTGCTGGCTTTCAAGGGAAGGTTCTAGAAACTTTCAGTTCTCTGATCCCCTCTCTTCCCTTCCTCACAACCAAGACTCTAGGTTCTTCATACTTTTAGAACAAAGTGCCCTGCTCCTACCTGGGGACATTTCCACTTACCATTCTTTTTTCTTGGAAAATCACTTTACAGATGATTACTTGACCAGCTTGCAGACCTAATTGTGGTCTTTCTCCAAAGTCACAGTTGGTGAAGTTTTCTTCACAAACACTCAAAATTTCATATCATTCATTTTGCTGACATAGTTACTCCTTGTCATGTGAAGCATAAAATAATTCTCTATTTGTTGTCTACCTCTTCTCCAGTAGATGACAAATGCACTTGATAGGTAGTCAAATACTTGTTGAATGCATGAGTATTATCAGATTCCATTAGATTATGTTTCTACCTTTTGATAAATGAGAAATCTGATTATTATTTTTGTCACCTTTTCTCTTGTTTTATTCCTTATGATTGTTATTCATTATAGATTAAATAATAAAAAGAGATAATACTGACTGTCTTACTCTAGGTAATAATAAGAACCAGTAATTCTGAGCCATTAACATTGTGTTCCAGGAATATTGTTGAATAATTTGTGTAATAATTCTATACCATTCAACAAATCCATTCCGTTATTATAATTATTCTTATTGTGAAATACACTGAAAAAAGAGATTCTAAGTAACTTGGTCAGGAGTCCACAATGAGAAAGGGCCAAAGCTACAGATGAGGCATGCACTGGGAGTGTGAACTTTGAAAAGTTTATTCTTTCTTTCACTAATTGGGAATCCTCAATTAACAATGTACATCACTAATGAATTTTAATGTGCTTTATCACTCTAAATATAAATACACTTTTGAATATTCTACAGGACAAATAAAATAAAAAATTGATAAAATAATGAAGAAAAAACCTGGAAATGATTGGAGACTATCTCAGATGACAATATATTGGCATATTTATAGCATTTATGATACTTTTACATTATATGTGTGAGATGGTTGATTTACTGATGTGGTTGGGTTTAAATGTACTATTTCCCAGTATTATCTATTTAATTGATGTATTCTTTCCCTTCTTTAATTTTTCCTACCTCTTTTTTGACTAATTTTATATTTGTGAATCTGTGTTATGTCCTCTGGAGCATTTTTAGGTTATTTTTACTAAGATCAACTTTTAGCAGTATGGTAATATCCCATTGTGCTTCTAGGATATACTCCTTAACTTATTACTGTCACCCTTCAACAGATATCCATTTCACATCCAGGAAAGGAAATCATCAAACATATATGTGTATATGATTGTTTGTGAAGTTTTGCACTACCAATTCTATTGTTTAACATATTTGTTTTCTAAATGGTATTTAAGAAACTATATGCTGATTTTTAAGTGTAATTTAAAAATGTAAAGAGATTTAGAAAAAAAATTCCTTATATTTACCTGCATGGGTAAACTATGTTTTAAACAAAGCAAAATTTAAAAATTAGAAAATAGAAAATGACAAGATGAAGAAGCAAAATGCAATGCCAAATGCACAGTCAACCCAGGACAAGTTCAGAGCACAGTGAGATAGAGGAAATCAGAAGTCAATCATTGGAACTTCCTGAAATGCTAGCAGCAGAAGTTAAAAAATAAATGGAAGGGGTAGAAGAAATAATCTCTAAGGTGCAAAAAGAAATGATGATCAAAATGAAAGACATTAAAGCAGACACAGAATAAAAAGAGGACCTTAGGAAATCAATGTAAATCATAAATGTCCAACATAGAAAAGACATGGAATCAATGAATCAGATCCAAACAGAAATCCAGGAGATTAAAAATTCCATTGAAAGTATACACAACAGATAGAACAAAGGTGTGGATAGAATAACAGATCTTGAAGACAAAATTGCAACTAGCAACCAGGAAAAGAAAGATATCTTAAAAATAGCAAGAGACCATGAAAAATCAATCCAACAGCTAAAGGATGAAGCAAAGAAGGACAATATAAAATTGATTAATCAGTGACAAAGTTGGAGACAGCACAAAAACTATTAAAACCTCTTTGTAGAAATGATGGCAGAAAACTTCCTAAACATGGATAAAGAATTTGACATACAAATTAATGAAGCATATAGAATTCCAAATAGCCATGACCAAAATAAATCTACAACAAGGCATACAATAATAAAGATTCCAGAAATTCAGCACAAGAACAAAATATTAAAAGCAGCTAGATGAAAGAAATAAATTACCTGTAAAGGAAAGCACATCACAACCACAGCAGACTTTGCAATATAAACCCTCAAATCAAGGAGAGCATGTAGTAATGTATTTCAAGTCCTAAAATCAAACAATCTTTAACCTAGATTGGTCTACCCTGAAAACCTATCTTTCCAAGTCAATAGATAGATAAGATAGTTCCACGACAAAGAGCAACTGAAGAAATTCATGACCAACAAACCAGCTCTTCA
>RJWT010042518.1:0-12127 GCA_004365215.1 Cuniculus paca | reverse complement strand
AGGCAGTCAGACAGGGCTAGCCCTTCTAAGGAGTCAATACAGAGGATGAAAATATATTACAACTGTGGCCAGAGGTATTTTTTGAGGCCAGGCCTCAAGATTAAGACAAAATGATCAGGCCTACCGGCCTTCTGGAGAGATAAACAACAAATTAGTATTAACATCAGTGGCTCTGGTGGGTGGCTGGAACCTGCTGACTTGTCTCTTTCTAAGAAAGTCCTCCTTTCCAGACACACTTGCTACATGGCCTGCTTTCCCCACTGGATCAAAATTACCTAAGCAGCTAAACTTACAATCTTTTTGGTTGACCATAGTTTTGTCCCATATTGTTGCCACCTCGTGAGTTTGCTGTATAAAAGTTACTCTCTAAAATAGGGTCCACAGCAACCCATTTTCCGGGTCCCCTGCTATCTCTTAGGAGCTGTATCTCTCCCCTTACAATAAATATTTCCCACTCAACCTCCATTGTTCCTTAGAATTCATTCTTCAGTTTTGAGGAACATGAACTTGGTGTACCTAACATCTAGCAGGTTAGGAGTTACAGTTATCTCTCCTATATCAAAACTTAACATTGTTAAGGCAGGATGTTACTGATGGCCAAAGAACAACATAGTCAATGAAACAATTACCATATAAAAATACTGGGTCCTACAATTGGTTGCTATACCAATTTATGTTCTAAGGGTAAGAGACAGTTATCAATTTAAGAAATGAAATTATTCCATCCAAGATTTTATTTTATTTTATTTTGAAAATAAAACAAAATGAAATAAAACCGAATAAGGCAACTGAAACAAAACAATCATCATGGTACATGACTTCAAAACAAGATAAAAGGAAATCAATTATAGCTACCATAATGTCTCTTGTTATCTTGACAATAACTGCTTATACCATCTGGCATAAATGAAATCAAACTTTTTAAAAAGTACAGAATAAAACCAGTAAAAGAACAATACAATGAAAGCAATACAGAACTTCAAAACAATATAATAGTAAAGCAACATTGGCTACCATAATGCCTCTTGTTGTCTTCAAAGTAGCTGCCTGTGCCTTCAGACATAATACAATCAAACAAAACAAAACAGCTGCACTCGTGGGCGGGTAGCCAGCTCTGTCGGAGGCAACATTGGCCCCGCCCCCGCGCATACTCCACCATCCAAGATTTTAAATCCACACTAGTAGCATTGGGGAGACATTGTGTTTGTTTCTAACAAACTGAGACATTAGGAATCCAGGTGAGTTTCCATAAACTCTCCCAAGACGAAAGATTTCTGAGGGAAAATTTTTCTAAACTATTGAAGAACAGTTTTCAGTGTGTAAAAATCATTTCAACTGCCTACAGAATACTGGCAAAACATAAAGGAAAATGAATGTTACACAAATGTAAGATCAGTGTATATTTGTTTTCTATTGTATAATGACAAAAATCTTTATTATAACAAGCATGTTTCACAATAAACTCTTCTAATATGAACAGTATTTTGACATATATTTGCTTCTTCATTTAAAATTCCCGTATTTTAAAAAACCGGAAAAAAAATTTAAAAAGAAAAAGAAAACAAAGTTAACAACATAAGATTTCCACCTACAACTTTTTTTTAATCTTGGTTTAGTTTATGTAAGTGTTCTCATCGCACATAACAAATACATTATTTGGATTACAACAAAATATTAGGGTCAGAGTCCCTCTGTATTTCAAAATGTGTTAAGAAATGAATTTCTGATAATTTTAAAAACAAACTTTGTTTTAAAAGTTAACTTCATGATAATTTTCAAAACTGATTTTTTAAAAAAGAAGAAAAATTGAAAGTACAGATTTTTATCTAAAGTTTGAGTTCAGATAGGTATTTCTAATAATGTAATCATAATCTCTAGAAAGTGTAAGAGATTTAAAATATTCCAGGCTAATGTCTATAATTATAAATGAAAATGGGAAAAGTTATATGAATTTTACAAAGATACAACACTAGATTGGGACAAAATCTGGATTAAAAATCAGGTCAGCAAAGACTGGATTATCAGTAAACCACCTAAATTGTTTTTGCAAAAGTGAATCATTATTTAGCTCCTAAGGCACTGAAGATATGATTATAAACTGAATGCAGAAGTAATTCTAGTAGCAAAAGATTAAAGTCTATCTAAATATTATTGCATGAGAAGTTTGGTATGGGAAATGTCATTTGAATGTGCACTTTTGTTGATAACGTCTTTCTCAAAATTTCTTAGTAATTAGTGTTGAGAAATCACAAACTTTTGCTCTCTTAGAGTTATTTTCTATATTCTCAGTGCCTTCAACTGCAAATAAATATATTTATTAGTATAGTAAGTATACTTATTAGCATTAGAAGTATACATTCAAATAAAATAAATGTCAAAAACTATTTCAGAATTAACATTTAATCATTAACATATCCTTATGTGAATGTAACCAGTGCATTTACCAGCACAATATTTAGGGATATTACCAAATACAATTAATAGGTTTTAAATTCACAGAAAGTTTAAAATTTATGGGAGAAATAACTATAGACTTTAATTCCTTCATCCTTTCATGAAAACATATACTTAGTATTGGGAATAAAATTTCAAATTAAGACTGACATATTTTTACCTCCACACATCAAACGGAGGCACAAGGCTGGAAGGTGGTGATAGTACACAAGATGATCAGCTGCGGTGTCATAAGGGACCACAATAAATATACCTGCCATGTATCCCTGAGAAATGAAGACTTCTGTAGAGATGTGCTAGTCTGTGGTATGTTACACATTATAGATAGAAGGGATGAATTTCGATAAAAAGAAGTTTGCCCCACACACAAGAACTAACAAGTGCCAAAGCCTAGGAGCTTGAGGAAGCTTAGCAGAACTGGATACGTATGACTTCAATCTGATTAGACTGAACTTGTACAGGTTGTATTAGACTGAGGGATGCTAATATTTTAGCAGAACAGTGCAGGCAGTAAAAATCTTTGTGAGCCATTTTAGGAAATCTTCAGTTTGTCATCAGAGTAATGTGAAATCATTAAATATTTTACACATATACAGGTCGTAAGCAATAAAATGTAGATTAGTAACTGAATTTTTGCTATATGGGGCTTCTTAAATGCTACAATACTACAGAAATCATGAAGGTAAATAATTACTGTAGGCACAAAGTCTTCTAAGCGTAACTAGAACTTCAGGGCAACATAAATGCTAGGTGACATATGGCAAAGTAAAGGGCTAGGGATCTAGCTCAGTGGCCTAAGCGCCTGCCTGGCAAGTGTGAGGTCATGAATTCAATCCCTGGTGCCGCAAAAAAAAAAGTGTTCGTATGGCAAAGTAATGAAAAGGAATAAGACAGTTGCAACAGATAACAAAATTACTAAACTCATGAAGAGTTTATGCCATAGTATTTTATTTAGTTTTTGTCATTAATAATATACTACCACAGATTGGGTGCATCATAAGGAAATTTATTAATTTTAGCCCACAGTTCTGCAAGTTCAGGGTACAGCAGCCACAACTGGTGATAGCTCTTTTTGCTGGAAGAGTCACAGAGTAGATCAGGGGATCACACAGTAAGAGAAAGGAATAGGAGGATGTCTCCTCTGGCCTGCCTATCTTCTTATAAAGCTACTGGAATTTCACTCTGGGGACACACTCTAATGGCATTACTAATCCTAATCATCTCCCAAATGCCCCAATTTTAAATGCCACAGATAGATTACCTTTTCTCCTTCTTAATACTTCATAATAGAAATTAAATTTCAGCACATAAAACCAGGGATGACACATGCAAACTACCTTTAGACCACAGTATTTGATGATAGAGTTCACCTGGCAAAAATTTTTAACAAAGAATTAATGAAAAATAGAGAGAGAGAACTGGCTAAATCATGGAAGACAGAAAATGTAAAGTATCTTTTATCTTTGATTTAAAACTTTTGGGCCAGGGATTTAGCTTAGCAGCATAAGCACTTGCCTGACAAGTGTGAGGTCATCAGTTCGATTCCTGGTACCAAAATAAAAATAATAAAACTTTTATGGCTTTTAATGTATGACATTTGAGATAGAAGGGAATAAGTTTTGAGTCTCAGGAGTCAGTTCTAAGATTACTTTAGAACCAAAGGCTGGAAATCCTAAGGAACTGTTTAAGGCTCGAAATGGAGATTCGGAAGAGTCTGGAGGCCGAATGCCAGGACAGCTGTGAGTAGGAAAAACTTCTAAACTATGTATGATCAAGTGTCTTATTTTTCAAACCACTGCTACCTTGCCATGTTCAGCACAATCTTCACACATACATTAAAACAAAGCAGAAACAAAGCTAAGAGAAGTTGGTTTGCTTACGTAAGGATGCATCTGTTTTGGACATGTTTCATTGGGAAATCTTTAAGTCATGCAGATAACTTGGTCATTGTGTAGTCAAATACATGGAACTCGAGGTATGAGGAAGGATGAGAAACAAAAAACGGTGACAAAAGTTGGAATCTTTTAAACCATAGGAGTTATAATGAGAATATGAAGAGCTACATATTGAGACTTCCTGCTGATACTTTAATGATCTGGACATGAGTCATAGCATGAGGAGATACGCTGATAGAAAATTTAACTTCTCCCAAAGTAATGAAGTTGTTACAGAAATCTGGCACTTTCGACTTGATAGATATGAGCACAATTTCAACAAAACTCTGCATCCGTTGCAGTAAAACTTAATTATTCTTGAATTGATTATACAGTAATACCTGAAATCATTACTTTATTGTGTCTAGTTGATAATATTTTCAGCTTATTAATGACTCCAAAATAGAAAACAGCAAAGGTATAAAAATAAAAATAAGAAATGTATCACTTTTTTCAGCTCTCATAAAGTTTTTAATGAAAAGTAAAAGAAAAAATAACCTATTCTCTACTATCCAGAAGAATATTAATCTGGGTTTGAAACAGTTGGAATTATAAGCTATTGCCAATAAATATAAGTATTATTACAATAACATCAAAGCATTAAAACTAAAATTTGAAATTATTACTTACAAAACCTTGCCGAATATGCATTTTTTAAATATCAACATTTTAATTAACATAATATTAACATTTTACCTATAAATTATGATTTAGTACCTTCAATGCAATTTTCCTTTTAAATATGATTTAAAGACTTTTTTCTTGACTATATTTCATACTTTCTAAACCATCATGTCAGCAAAATTCATTTTCTAACATAAAAGTGAACTTCAGTTTAGCACTAATAAATTACTACTAATAATAATAAAATATGAATTAGTAAAGTTTTATTATAAAAGGGTTAATTTTTGCCAATTATTTTCTATCTCAGTAGTACCTGCAACTAGAAATGTGCTAGTCAGTAAACTAACTTTCAGAAAAGATTTGAAAATATGCATATAAATAGACATAATAGTATGTGTTTAGCTATTAAACATTATTTCATCGGGAGGGAATTTAGTGAAATGTTTCATGGTCCCCTACTATTATTTAAATTGTAATGTAAACAATTTCAGAAAAGCAGAACACTATTACTATGTAAGTACTGAGGCTCTTCTACCATAAATAAGCCTCCTATTTTTTTATGAAGCAATGGATAAATAATAGATTCATGAGTTTTAATGGGAAAGACATACTTTAAATATTTAAATCCAGTCTTGTAAAAATTCTGACTTCTCTCAGAATAGGTACAGATACAAAACCAAAAACTGCGCTAGTTTCTAGCAGAAAATTAAGATGAGGGAGTCGCTTTTTTCCTCGCAGAGTGAACCTGTGTCCCTGTGCAGTGACGGACGCACTCCTTAGAGGCACAGCCTTTGCTCCTGATTTTATTTTCACTTTTCTTTCAGGGAAATGGCACTTTGGGATTGTATCAACTCATTCTCCTCCAATCTGCCTCACCTCTAAACAGTTCTTCTTCCCAGTTACATCAGGAGGTTTTATGCTACCAGTCAAACCTTCAAACACTATCTTACTATTTAGCTTTAATCATAAAATACATAAGAAAACGTAAAACTATTAGTAATGCCAAAGAAACTACTTGATGTATACACATACTTTATTCTCATCAATTTAACTTTATGAATTTCAAGATAATTTGAAACTTAAAAATATATACATTATAAAACCATTAGGGAGCCAATAAACTAAGAAAGCCAAATAAAATATTGACTTTAAAATATGAAATTAAGTGAACTATGAGAAGTCTCAAAAAAAAATCAGAACTAAAACTAAAATTTAGGGTAACATCAGAATTTAATTAGTTTGGTAATAAAATATTTATATATTTTATGTTCACATATGAACATATATGGGCATTTAAAGGGTGATGAATTTTGAATTTTCTGCACTTCGGTTCTTTCCCATCATTTCCATAATGCCAAATTTTTAACCCAATCTCTATCACTGCATGATAAAAATAATTACCAGTTTTGCTTAACACGGAAGAGCAATCCTTGTTATTTCAGAATATAAATAGATAAATAAAATATATGAGCACAGTGATATTTGAAGGTTACTATCATTCAATTTATGAATTCACAAGAAATCACTCATATTCAAAAACCACTGGGTTCATCGCCTTATGAAGAATATTTGATACATTACAAGCTCCCTTAAGTTTATTGTCTAATGATGTATAAATGGGCAGGCTTAGAAAAGAATCACAATTGGTCCTAAGAGGGTAGCAAGAACCTAAACTATTTAGAAATAGGCTCATTTATGTAATAGAACCATTGGCAGAGTAATTATCTCAGGAAAAGCAAAAACAAACAAACAAAAAAAAAGAAAAACAAAAATTCCCCTCTGCCTCCTGAGATCTTGTTTCTCTGCAGATTTTCCCAGTGTAAGTCTGCTATTCTTTCTACAGAAATCTAGAGTGATGGTAGCCTGAGGTGTTATCAGTGCAGTTTTTTCGATATTTAACTCACATAAAAAATACGCAGATAATGTATTATTATTTGAAATCAGCCTTTGCCTCGAGGTTGTGTGATGTTGTTTAATCGTATTGCTGTTTTTTTAAAAAAGCATTTTCCTACACTTCAATTATAAGATTTTTTTAACTGGGTTTTTAAAATTTTAAAGGTCTTTAATAATAAATTATACACAGCATGTCTATTGCCAACCACAGATGCTATCTCACCCAGTGCTGTTTTTAAAGTACTTTATAATTAATCACAAAATTAACTGATTTTTCCAGTTTTGTTTCCATACTCAATCCATTGTTTCACCTTCTACAGATAGGCATGGTTCATAAAAAATATAGTATACAATGTATATATTGTAAAAAGTCATGGAGTAGTATAAATGCAGAGGTTAGGCATAACACAAATTAATCTTAATGACAGTCACACACACCTTCAAATACATTCCCTGTCCTTTATTTCATCACATCTCTAAACACACTTTTCAATATCTGATTCAAAATTCATTTTCCCTACAAAATGATACTATTGTTTCAAGAAAAATTAAACAATAGGCTTGGGAAACACTGTGTTCTAGGGCAAGCCAATAAAAATATACAAAGAATTAGAGCCCGGCTTCAAGGAACTCAGTCTAAAGAGAAACGAATCATTATAAAATAAAATTGCAAATAGAAATATGCAGAGATTAGTACTTAAATAAAGAAAGTGATCCTTTATGGTCTGGAAGTCAAGAAAAAGCTTTGTACTTTCAGTGAAGTATCATATCCGGCAGGCATTCAACAAGGAATTGAATCACTGGGACAGCAGTAGATAGCAGCGGGGAGGTAGTAGGGTTCTAGGCAGGCACAAAAGGTAGAATTAAGACACAGAAGTGACTCTTAGCAAGGTGTATGGGAAGAATGCAAGCAGTTTGAATTACTAAGAAAAAACCAAAGGAGACCAGGACTGAAGGATCAGTGGGTAATGAAGCCAGAGAAGTATGTACAAAGAGGCTTGATCAACAGGACTTTGATAATCACATGTCGGAGGTTGGAATTTACCTGGTAAGCAGTACAAAAACCATCAACCTGCTTGAAGCAGGAGAGGGCACTGTAGGATTTTTTTTTTTTAATTTTAATCACTAGGGGCTTCTGGAAAATATATTAGAGAAGCACAGTTTTGAAGATCATAATGTTACCATTTTACTCTTTCATCTAAGAAATTTTGAGGAAGTGAAATGACAAAATATGTATGGTGTCACTTGAAATAGAGGGAAAAAGATGTCAAAAGTGCCTCCCAGACAGGTTAGCAAAATGATTCATGATGTCTCCTCCTTGAGCATCCCAGCTCCGTGCTACCTACATAGCCGCTGACAAATGATTGAGCACACTTGAATCTTACTTCTCAAACTACAGAATGTTAACAAATGCCATCTCCTACACAGAATTATTTATATTAGTTGAGATGATTTCTGTGAACTGCTTAGCACAGAATCAGGCACATACTATTAACTCAATAAATGTTAACTAGGTATTATCATTAATATTCTTAGGAATTCAAGGTAGTTAATGGCACCACCAAACAAAATAGAAAACAAAAAAAGGGGTTACGAATTTAGTAAAAAAGATAACAGGCTTGGTTCTGGCAATTCCAAATTATTAGGGAAGAATGCATCCATATGAAAGACCCAGGACAAGTATACTATCCATCTGATCAAAGGCTACCTTTGAGAGGATCAATATTATAGTAACCAGACCACAAAAAGTGGGACCAACAATATATTAGGAAATGAAAATGCATGAATCTCAGAAAACAGATTAGAAATGGGAAAGGCAGCAGTTTAATACAAAGAATATGATATCACAGAAGTTATTGAAAACAGGAAGTTTGAAAAGAGAGTCCTTAACAGAAATAAAAGTCAAAATGAAGTCCAATAAGATGACTGAGATTGTTCAGCAGACCTGGATAATGAGGTTAGAACCTTACTAAAACAAATAAGCTAAGAGTATGATACCAAAAATCAGCAGACTGAATACATATCAGTGTAGAAGTTAAAGGCAGTAAATGGAAAATGTTCTTCCTAAAATTTCCATGAAAGAAATAAGGAAAGGCCCTAGCGTGGTATCACTTCGGAGGAGCTGTGAGGTGAGCATGTGCATTTGCAGATGGAGTATACTGGTTGTATTTGGTTTTAATTATTGTAGAGTAGAGATTATCCAGAAAAGAAAATATTCTTAGAACAGGGAGTAACTTGGGACGTAAAAAAGAGAGAGAATGCCTTAGGCAAGGTCTTATTTAGTTTCCTTTACATACTGAGGCTGAAGCACCAGAAATCTCTCATTTCCTAAATAATCTAGTCTACACACACTGTTATTTGCAAAACTTGCTTAGGGATCAAGCAAAAGAATTTCTTCTTTCAGTATTAGCTGAACCCTTAATAATTATTTCTCTTGAATTACTGATCCTTCTTTTATGAGACTACTTCAATTTCCAGTGTCATTAGTTACAAAAGAGGAAATTCCCAAATTCTGAACATTGGTACATTCCAGCATCCAAATATTGGAGAAGAGGATGATCAACCAAGGAGACCTTGAAGAACTCACCATTGCAACAGGAAGAAAACAGCACGGCCCCAACATCACAGTTTTGTCAATGAAGAAAAGTACTGAGAGGTGACATCTAGACTTGTCTATCTAGTAGCTATTAGTGATTCTAACACAAATACATTGCAGAGACAGGGTGGTAAAATCTCCATGGTGGACAAAATAGAAATTGAGAGCAGAATAACTGATAATCACGGTTAAGAACTCGATCAAGGAGTTTTGCTACAAAGAAGAACGAAGAATGGAGCACTGGCTGGTGAGGGAAGTGGAGCTAAAACAATGTTTGCTTTGCGTGAAACAAATAACAGCTGGTAGGAATGGCACAGTACAGTAGAAAACTTGATCATGAGGCAGAGTATAGAACTACTTATTGATCCTCTTGAGTAGAGGATGCAAGATTCAGTTTTGTGCAAATGGTACTTGTTAAATGAACGGAAAAAATCAATTAATCAGTCAATGATGAAAGACTGCATTATAACAACATTGTATGAGAAAAACTTCATACATAAACAAAATAAAATGGTACTATTTTTACAGTCTTTAAAAATAGTATAACACAAACTGTTATTCAAGCAATAAACTGTTTTGTACTATAGAAATGAGCAATATATGCGACATAAAAATGAAAGAAAAATCAAGATATTTTTATCTTGAAACCATATAGAGCATAGATAAAATACTGTATATGTAATCAACTGATAAATTATCTATACTATAGTATTGAAATGCTTTTATGCTACATATTATTGATATTATAATGTAATTAAATTAATGCTACAGTAAGATTTTTAACTTTATGGCCAAATAGTTCATTCAACTCAGAGTATAAGAATCAAATAAGAATTGTAATGATACTGTGAAAAGTAAATTGTCTTTCCTCAGGCAGCTTCATTTATATCCATGTTTCATACTGCTCTTAATGTTCTGGCAATTTTTCAGTTTTGTCTAGTGTTCCCCGTAGGATTTAGAATAATTTCCCTAAGAATCATATCATTACGAATGTTCTTTTATTTTTCCAATACGATTTACTGCCCAGGACGATAATTTTTCTTTAATCGTTGGTTTCCTTTTCCAATTTCCTAGCACCAACATTTTACACATTATTTTATCATCATAGACTCACTAATGGCTCAGAGCTCAGATGTGGATCAGACTGGCTGGAATTTCATGTCACCAACTGTAGGGATCTTGGCATACATAACTTCCCTGAGATTTAGTATTGTCATCTTTAAAATGAAGCTAATAATACATAGCACATAACACAGAGAGCATTTATGAAGATTAAATAAGTGAATTTGTGCAAAATAACAGAAAATGTAAGGTATATGGTAAGTATTCACTGAATCTTAATCATTTGTGTTCTAGCAACTCCATGACACCCATGTCTCAAATCCAGAGGTGAAACCTTATATTCTATGCTTCAATGAAACATGAAGATAATCTTAGTTTTTACAGATCCTATATGAAGAAAACAAGTAATATATTCAAGATCAAACAGCAAATGTAAATGTAAATGCAGAACTTAAATCTATGACTACTTACAATTGACCATGAAAATATCTGATAGTACATCATATCTTTTATTACAAAGTTTGAGAGTTCATATACTATCATGGTTTGTCCTATCTCATCTACAAAATTTCCAAATTATACGCATGCCTCATATATCCATCTTTTCTCAAATCTATGTTTATGTCCTAATATCTTCTTAATGTTTTCATTTTAACATTCCTGATGGTATCAAATAAAATATATATTTAGAAACAATCTCATATTCTCACTATCCATATTTCCTAGTTTTCAAAAATCCTACTGTAAATGACTGTTTCCATCTGGATTATCTTTGCCCTGGTTCTGCGTTGTAAATTATGAAACCCTCATCTACCTTGAATTCAAATCGATGCCAACACTTCACAAATATCTGAGATGCTGTGTCTTAGGGACTTTTCTTCAAAAAGTAGGACTGCTTACTCAGAAAGATGGACAGTCTGTTTCTATGTGGTGTATTGTGTGCACATGCATGCATGTGTGTGTGTGTGAGAGAGAGAGAGAGAGAGAGAGATCTGGAAAAGGTGGTCTGAGTTTATAAGACAGTGAACTAGTGTGTTTGGAAACTTCTAGTCAGTTTATGGCAAATTTCTTGCAATAAGAGTGCCAAAGGAAGAAATGGAATATTTCAGTATATATCAGAGCTCAGCAATTGGAAATTCAGGCATGAAATAAAAATTCATAGGAATATACTCAGGGACTAGACTAGGAGTTTCTTGTTTTTACCCATTTCACCTCATTTACTTCTTAAAATAACTTTGTGAGATATTACTGGTCCCATTTTACAGATTAGCAAGCCAGTACAAGAAGTATCTTCAACAGTACAGAATATTAAGAGCTATTGAAGTATATGCAAAAAATATGTAATTATGTGGAGAAAATGACCAAATTTTGTCATTTATATATATTATATATATAATAAGTAAATATATATATATATATTTATACTTTGGAACATTTTATGTCAAATTGCTGTTTCCAGTGCTACTCTCTGAAGGGGAGATTTTTAAGATTTGATTTTGGACACCAGTACTTGTCATACTCTAGCTGATAAAAAGGAAAGGGAGGTTGGTAGGTGATATAAGAC
>RJWT010042517.1:0-12107 GCA_004365215.1 Cuniculus paca | reverse complement strand
CACTGCACCTTAGCTGTTACACCCAATATTATATATAAATTGATTACTTTTATGTTCAGATGTAGAGCATTTGCATAGCAAGTGCAGGAAGAGTCTGGGGTCAATCCCTAGTACTGCAGAAAATAAACAAAAAATTAAAATATTTTAAGCTTATGCTTTATAATAAAAAATTGTAAAACCTTGAATGAAATAATTGCTTCACACACACAGAGATGCACATGTACGCGGACTCACTAATATTGCAAAACAAGACAGTCTGGGACCTTTTTCTGTGAATTTTCTCATCAGTTTCTGGAAGTCAGCTTACAGGTACTAGAAATTAAACTACTTGAAATAAAATTTCTCAAAATAAAAGAGTAGAAGAAAAAAATTAGAAAAAGGATGAAAAATGTTGAAACCTTCCTACTTGGTTTATGAGTTGAGTGGGCAGTGGGGAAAGGGTAGTCTGGGAGAGAGGGAGGAGGAAACAAAATCAGATTTTTTTGGTGATGTTCCACTTGTAAAAGTCAGTGGATATTTTTACAGGTACCAGCTAGTCCTTCCTGAAAATCTTTTAATGGGGACAGGCTGTGAAGCAGCAATTGGAAAGATAAATGCTTTTCTGGAGAGTAATTTTAGTGCAGTGTGGAAAATGTGAAGAGAAAAAAATTAAAGATTGAATGGAAAATCCAGCCACAGGCCAACCCACTCCACCGACGTTCCGAAGACCTGTGTCCTAATGAGCCCCCACACCAGGCAGCAGCTGCTGGGCCCCTTCTTCTGGGGGGTGTGGCCTGGGTGGAGAGCCTTCCCTTACACTCTGTGCCCGCAGCATGCCTATCATTTTGAGGGTGCAAACACACTGGAAAGTATGAAGAACTAAGACCACCAAGCTGCAACATTGCCCCTCCTCTTCCATACAAGTCTATGTTTCCACAGTGAGTATTTAGATGTTTCTGATTGGAGCATTCAGAATGCAGGCAGAATTTGGGTGCAGGGTGGGGAGAGACTGCTTTCAATCTCTGAGACCTCTCCATTCCAGCTTCTCTTTCTCCCTTAGTCAACCACTTCGTAATCACCTCTAAAGTCACACAGATCTCACCCAGATCACCATCTCTTCTTTTCATTTCCTCTGCACACTGAGATGATGCTCACAGCACTTTTCTGGGGCTCAGACTTTCCCGTGGTGCTCATAACAAGCTGCACTGTTCCTGGTTGTCCTTACTTGCCATTCCCACTCAACCTCCAAGCCCCAGGAAGCTAAGGGAAGGAATGATGTGACAGCGAGATAAACCCTGAAGGAATGAGGGCATTCATAGCTAGCTGCCTGCTCCTTAGCCCACAGTGCACTTGCAAAATCAGACAACCTGGAATGAGAGCCCGCTGTATTTGTGGAGGGCAATGCAGTGAGTCCTCTTTAAATATCTCCAAGAAACATGAGTAATTTCCTTCCCAGGACTGTCTCCCTTGATAAAGTTGTCCTGTTTCAACAAGGGTGACCAATGACTCACACTGAGAGTCACACTCCATGTTGAGAGCACTGCTATTTTGAGTTTGGAGGTGTTTTTCTTCCAGTCAGAGGAACTTTTCCCACTCATGCAGGCCATCGTGGAGTTCCAATGACTGGCTTTCTAAGACTCTACAATGTTAGTATCTGCAGGAATGATTTGATTTCATTTTCAACAGGAGACAATTCCAAAAGGCTTTGTGCTAAGGAGGTGGACTCTGTCCTCTCTCAAGTCACCTGCTGGAATATGTCCCAGAGTCCCTTTCTGATCCAGACTGTCCTGGCAATAGCTGGGAATATTTACTTCTATCGTTTTCACTCCCTAGCCTAAAGGTTTATCTGTGTCTTACTTCTAATTGCGGTCCTTTGTGAAGTTTAAGGCAGGTCTGGTTGGTAGATTTCAAATTAATTTGGGACCTGCTTTGCAGGACTTTTCCATTATTTGTCTATAAATACACAAATGGTGAAAGATGTTCGCGGAAATGCAGACAAGGTCGCTATTTGGCTCACTTGCGGACCTGAGACGACTGCTTTTGAAATTAGGAGCTCACACAGCCTCTTCAGAAAGTGCTAACAGGAGCCTTGAGAAAGCTGGAACTGTTTTGCCTGTTCATGCTTTAAAACTCAAAGCCCGGAGTCCTGAAATACTCCTTGTTCACGGGCCGAATGGGATGGTTGGTCATCTATTAAACATTAAAGTCAGAATAAGTAAAAAATGATGAGATAATGAGGACACAGAGGTGATATGAGGCTCTAATTTCCCTTTTGTTTGTGGAACTCGTTTCACTAAGGGCTGGGATCAAGGCACAGAGAGCTGGAGATGGGAGGACAGATGGAATACACCTGGCGGTGACACATGCTTTTGAGATAGCTCCTATCTCAGAGTGACTGAGTTCAGATTAGCTGCGAGATATGATAGCAGCAGAGGTTGGGCCTGAGCTATTTTTTTTTAAAGCAATTTCTGCTAAAAAAAAAAAGATTAATGGAATGGACAATAAATTTCAGGGTAGAAAATATTCCTGAATTCTTGGATAGACTTTGCTATTTTTCTCGTGGGTCTCTGACATTTGTATTGTGTATCACAAACCTTCAACTGAGATATGTCCAAGTAAACTTCAGATGAGGAGAGGCCGTGACTTCTCGTTTTCATATTTCTGACAGCAGGTATCGTACCTAATACTTAATGAGTACTTAATAGATTGAAAAATGATTTAATAAATGCATTCTAGGGATAAGGGAGCTGCTAAAGGACAATAGCAAGTCCTCACATTTACCTTGTGGAGCAACTTGTGAACATTCACCTTGTAGGATTTATTTTTATTTTACTGTTTTTCCTAGGTATCATTAAATGAAAATGCAGGTGTTAGGTTTTTCCTTGCTGAATTAGAAGGAAATTGTCTGCCTTTGACAAGTGATGAGGAGGTAAGGGTAGGTAGTGATGGTCAGGCATCATCTCTGGTCCAAACAAGTATTATCCATCCTCCTTCCAGGAAGAGACGATGAGGCAGATGTGTGTCAGTTAGACTAGAGGGCCAGCCTCTTCCATTGTCGTGAGCTGCCTGCTTTGCCTTTCCAGGAAATGGAAGGGACTTTGTCCCAATGCCAGTGCTTGATAACTACCCAGCTGGCTGCTATGGCAGTCTAGTGGCCCCACACAGACCCTCAGCTTGAATGTGCCACTAGGAATCTAGTAAGTGCCATGGAGAAGGAGTAACGTGGAAAATGCTTTTAGCATCTGCTGGGGTGTTGAAGTGAGCCTTTCTACCTGAGGAGGAAGGACTCCTGTTATGGTTGATACACTGTGTCAGCTTGAGAAGTTTAGTTTAACTAAGAGACTCAGCAGGGAGCCAGGATCCTTACTTTGTAAATATCCTCATCCTGTGCAAAGGAGGGCAAGGTCATTTTGTGAGTGCTACACCTGCCCTGGAGGGGAGGTGGCCAGAGTACAATGTAAGGGAGGAGAAGAGGGTTGAGTTCTCTTTTGCTCTGGCTGCTGCCTTGAAGTGTTGCCCCTGTGCCGTGCCACCCTGCCTGGGAGCCAGCTGATTATTGACTGAAATTTCCAGAAACTGTAAGCTAAATAAACCTTTCCTTGCTTCACACTGAGTGTCAGGTGTTTTGTTCCAGCAACGAGAGAAAAGTAACCAAGACAACTCCTTAGCTTTCTTCTGTCCATGTCTGCTGTCCGCCCAGCTCTGGGGAAGGTGGGGGGGCCTCCAGGCTGTGCTTGGCCTCGGCCGTGGAACTTGGCCTTTGTGCCTGTGAAGCTGCCAGACCTGGGTGGCTTTCTGGGTCTGCCCTTCAGTTTGGCTCAACCTTCCTGCAGTGACTTCTCCTTTGCTTTTCACCTGTTTCTCGATTCTTTCGAGGGTGCTACCTGATGCACTGGGTGCGAGCCCGCTGTCCGTCTGGCTCCCTGTCTGAAGGGGCTTCATCGCCAGCCGTGAGCCTTCCTTCCCAGCACTACCGTTAAAGTATTTCTCATTTCCAGGTTTTCACCGGATCTAAATTGTGGCTTTGTTATTTGTATTTGTCACCACCTTTCCTTATCAAAAGCCACAGCATTTCCCACTGAATCATTAGTGACATAAAACTGAGATGCACCAAGATCTCTGAGAAGGGAGGATCTCCTAGCAGGCAATGGGGCAGGAGTTATAATCTTGCTTTATGAGTCTTTGGCACCATTAAGTCTAAGCTAAACACTGAAACTGGCGTTCAACAAATGCTATGGGGCAATAGAAAGACTATAACTCTGAAGAGGAACATGAAATTAAATAATCTGGTTTATAAATGCTTATTATTTCATTTTCAGATTGACGTCTCTACACACTTGACTCCTCACAAATCTTTCCACCTGCTTTCAGAGTGCAGTGACAATCTTTGACTAAAGCATAGTTTGCTTGAGAGGGCAAGGCCCACAAAGACAGAGGTGTTCCTGCCAGGCCCCATCTGGGGACAACTTCTGGAGTCCATTTTCTTTCTTGAGCCTGTCCTCCTCCAACACCCAGATATCCTCATTCTGAAGGGGTAAGTCCTTTCAGAGGTTGGACTCGCATCACTTCTACCCTCGGTTCCCACAGAGCAAACATCAGACTCTAGTGTGGCAAACCAGGGAGCATGCAAAGGCAGGGGGGTCAGCCTCCATCAGAGGAGGGGCACTGTGCTGTGATACAGCTCTTTCCTGCTCCCAGAAATGTTGGGTGTTAATTATAAAATGAAAATCAGGAAATGGAGAAACTACATTGCTCCGTGCTTGGGACTATGCCTTACCCGGAAGCCAGTTTATGATTTACTTGTTGTAAAATAGGATAGATGATGTTGCTTTGAGAAGCTCCACAGATTTTGTGACTCTCTAAGCAGACTGTTGGGTGCTTCCCTGGCCAGATGGATTCATTCCTTGATAAATGATGAACGTGTGGCACCAAAATTGTCCTCAACCAAGAACAAAATGATGTGTGCCTCTCTACCCTTGACCTGGGATATGCTGGGGAGGTCTGTTCTCAAGATGCTGTGTGTTTGTTTTAAGTTGCCCTCAAGATAGTAAAAGTATACTTCAAAATATTAGGCTGCTATTGCTTCACTGATCAAAAGAAGAAAGGAGTTGTTTCTAATGTTTAATCGGGTTTATACTAAGGTGACATTGAGATCTGCTCAGACTAATTATTTTGTATCCTCAGTTAACGTATCCAGAAATTGAAAGAGTCTGATGCCTGGAAAGGGGACAGTGAAACCTTCCAAGCTAGAGTACATTTGACACCAAGACAGATTATAGCAATAACAAGAAAAAAAATTCATTAAGCCAGACATGTTTGAAATATTGCTACTTGCTGAAGAACCACAATGAGAATGATCAGACCAAAGCATTCAGTGTTTCTGTTGTAATCAAAGCTCCAGTTTATGAGCAGAGTTGAAGTAATAGGTTCATTATTCTGTCCAATACCCACTTTTAACTGTGAAACAATGCTAATATGTAAAGATTCTTTCGAAGTATGAGTTAAGTACTGAGTTTCCATGAAATTTTTAGGGACATGTTTTATTTGTCCTCATTTAAGAATCAACCATGGTAAATCTTAAATGTGTTGCTATAGAAGCTACTGAGTACTTGACAGCAATGTCAAAGAGTTAACTTAAGGAGTCAGGGCATAACGTTAGCTGCAAATGTATAATCTAAAAGAGGGCCTCATCATACAATCTGACTATAGTCAGAGAATAGTTGGTCAAGAAGTTATCCAAAAAGTGTCATGGATGTCTTCATTGTATCTTGAAATAAGTGTGTTTTAGGGATTATTTACAAATTTAATGAAAACCTTTGTGTAAAAATTTGATGCAAAGTATTTATAATAGTTTGGTGGAAATAAGGTGGAAAAAAACTTTGCTGAATTACATTTTCCTTTAAAAGAATCTATAGATTTAAGATAATGATAAAAACAATGCAACATGGATAGGCTGAAGAAAAATATTTGGAATAAACTGGAAAGGACCAATATCAAGGAATTTTTTGGCAGCCTCGTGGTCATGGACATGAGTTTATTGCAGAATCATTCCTGTGATTACAATGGAGCCAACTGGATCTTCAAATATCAGGCATTCTAAATTCAAATTTTTCTTTTATATATTTTTAAATGATAGATTGTTAACACATCATGATTTTAAATAGTAAGTAGTTAAGCAGAACCCTACCTTATACAAGAGTAATACATGTGATATCATTTTAATACTCCTCAAAGAAGTAAGAATTAGTACAAAGTATTGCATTTTAACCACACAGAGCCCCACAGGTCTGCAGGGCAGGCTTATTTATTTACTTGTCTTTTATGAAGATTGCGAGCCTTTGACTTGCCTACCACTGGGAACTTCTGGCCCAGGAGCCAGCTGAATTCTTGACAGTAGATCAGTGCCCACTGAGTTTTGCTGATTAAAGAAGATATTACTGGCCTTGGTTTGTTCTTGAATGAGATCTAAAGCGTTACAAATACTTCCAGCCGAGAGACCAGAGGGGTCTCTCAGGGGCAGAGCGTGAGCTTAGCATGCGTGGGACACCATTTTAATCATCAGCACACACACACACACACACACACACACACAAAATAAGTAAAATTAAAAAATATCTTAGCCCAGTTCCATTTGCAAAATAACACATTGTTTCTTGGCCTCCCTCAGTGAATAAAGATAATTCTTCATGTCAATATGTAAGTTCCAGGTTATCATTTTGTGTCCTCCCTGTGGAGTTGGCTGGTTTATTTCATCTGCATTATATTTTTTTCCAAGCGGATTGAAAAGTTACCTTGATAAATGACTAATAATTTTTTTTATTTTGAAGAGAATAAGACCAAGCAAAACAAAACAGAATAGAGCCAATGAAAACAAAACAGTGAACACTACACAGAACTTTTAAATAAGACAATCAAAACAAAACAAATCAATTTGAAACTAGATAATAGGAAATCAACAATGACTACCATAATGTATTTTGTTATCTTTGAAATAACTGCTCATGCCATCTGATATAATAAAATCAAACAAAACAAAACAGAATAAAACTAAACAAAACAGAACAATGAAAACAATACATGGTTTCAAAACAAGATAATAGGAAATCAACAATGGCTACCATAATATATTTTGTTATCCTTGAAGTAGTTGCCCACACCATCCAATATAATAAAATCAAACAAAACAAAACAAAATAAAACCAAACAAAACAGAACAATGAAAATACATGGCTTCAAAACAAGATAATAGGAAATTAACAGTAGCTACCACCTTCCCTTTTCAGATGCCTGCCTCCCTTTCACTTCCACAATATCCATTGTGCATTTTGCATTTCACTAACTCCCTCAGTCTCTTATACTAGGGAGACAACATGAAATTCACCCATGTGACTCTGAACCATTTCATCCATGAACATGATCTAAAGTTACACCCATTTACCTACAAGAGCCTCGAGGTTATCTTTCTTTACAGCTGAGTAGCTTTCCATTTTATAAAAATGGCATATCTTTCTTATCCATTCTGTGGTTGATGGGCAAGCTACCCCTTCCTTTTCCTTATTCCCTGTCACATGAAGCATTGTTTTCTCTCCTTTGACTTTCAGTCTATGAATTTCCTTTTGAGTTAAATGTGTTTCTTGTGTAAAGTACATTGATGGATCTTATCTCCTGATCCATTCTGCCTGTGTTTCTTTTTATTGGTGAATTGAGGCCATCTACATTAATGGTTATGGCTAACATGCACAGGCTTGTCTCTGCCATGCTATTTTCCTGCCATTGGCTGTCTACTTTTCCCCTCCATTCAGTTGTCTGATGCACTCGCTGATCCCCCTCAACCAGTGTTCCTGGAACTGTGGTCATCTTTATCTCTCTAGAATGTCCTTTAGTATTCTTTGTAGGGTTGGTTTGGTAATCATGAATTCCTTCAGCTGTTCTTTGTCATGGAAGTATCTTGTTTCTCCATTGATTTTGAAAGAAAATTTTGCAGGGTACCTCAGTCTGGGTTGGAAGTTGTTTTCTTTCAGGACTTGCACATACTTCATCCCAGCCTCTTTTTGACTTGATGGTTTGTGTTGAGAAGTCTATCGTGATTCTGATGGGTTTTCCATTATAGGTGATCTGTTTCTTTTCTCTAACAGCCTTTAATATTCTGTTCTTGTGCTGAATTTCTGGGATCTTGATTATTATATGTCTGGGTGTAGATTTATTTTGGCTATTGCTATCTGGAGTTCTATATGCCTCATCTATCTATATGTAAGGTCTTTTTCCCATGCTTGGGAAGTTTTCTACTATTACTCCTATAAATAGTCTTATTATTTAATTTGTGTCAACCCCTGCTTTTTCGCTGACACCTATCACTCTTAAATTATTTTTCTTTGTGTTATCTTGCAGCCATTGAATTATTTCCTGGTTTCTTGTTATTTTTAAGAGATCTTTCCTTTTGTGATCATTAGCTGCAACCTGTCTTCAAGGTCTGAAAGTTTATCTTCAGTTTCATTCAAGTGACCTTGCCGGCTTTTGATGGAGTTTTTAATTTCCTGGATATCTCTTTGAATCTGTTTCATGCACTCTATATCTCTCTTATGATGTTCATTCAAGGTTTCCCTCATTTTCCTATGCTCCTCTATTTTTTTAATCCATATCTTCTTTAGATATGCTCAGCAATTCTTTTATTATGTTTTTCATTTCTTCTTTTACCTAAGACAGAATTTCTGATCTAATTTCTTCTATATCCTCATGAAGTTGTTTCTTTACTTTGGTTGCCACCACTTCAGAAACTTCAGGTGTGTGCCTTCCAATCTCTTCCATATTTATATCTGCTGGACTTGCTCTGCATAGGTTGGAGGCCAGAGACTGCCTTTTGCTTCTTCGTCTTGACATTTTCCTGGGTTCTTCCAGACAAGTGTGTTGTGGGGTCCCAGTCACTTCCCATGTTGGCTGTCTGCTCATAGTGTAGGGGAATGAGTCAGGCACCTGGGTTTCTCCTATGCTAGGTTCCCAGGGTAGTGTTGGTGTGCGGGGCTGGCTTCTCCAGACACATGCAGCTACTCCGAGGCTCTCCCTGTGGCAGCAGGTGGATGGGAGCTTGGCTGGCTGGTTCTCCCCACCCAGAATGGCTACTGGTCCCTGATGGCTGCTGGCAGCTTTGTGGAGGCATCAGTTTCTTCTTCTGGTGTTCACAGTTCTGTGCAAATATCTGTGTTGCATCCTAGGGATGTCTTGGGATATGAACCTGATTTTGGCATCTGTGTGTGTCTGTGTACCAGGATGTTGTCCTGGGTCTTGAGGTTCCCTTCAGTCTTACATTCTCACAGCTGACTTGCCTTCTGGGATGCAATTGGTGAGATCCACATCACAAACTCACCAACTTCAAGTGGGTCCAACCTCTGGGATGGAATGGAAGGGCACAGAGCACAGACTCACTGTCTTCCCACGGGCCCACCCTCCAGGATGGAATGCGAATGACTAATAACTTATCATTTGCTATCATTTTTTGAGCATATGCTAAAAGCAAATGAAATTGGCTAAAAATTGAGAATGAATTCCAACTATTTCAAGACCTTTTAGAATAATGGAATTTCTTACTATGCAAAGGAAGTGTTGGGAATTATCTTTTCATTTAAGTAGGTTTTGTTTAATAGGCAGTGGGATGTATACAAGTATCAAATTTTTGGGGAAGGTAAGGTCATGTTAATTTGGGAATAGGGTGAAAAAGATGGAAAGAAAGATATCTGAGAACTGTAGTCTGGTATTGACAATATGTAGAACAGTGGTTCTTGTGCTGGCTGTAGAGCAGAACCACATTCAGAGATTAAAATCAGAAAGTGGTATCTGAGCTCCCTCCCCAGGGCTCCTGCCTCAGTTATCCGGTCTAGAAGGAGTTTAGTAGATGCTTTCCAAGTTGTTCTGCTGTGTAGGTGGCATGGAGAACCATTGTTCCAGAAGTTAGAAATATAAAGCAGAACCCTTGAAGGAGGTTGAGAAATAATGGACAAATAAAATAGAAGGGCATCTTGGAAACCAGATGCAGAATTTTCAAGAAAGAAGGATATTCTGCTATGCAATAAATAAGATGAGAACATAAGCTGTCTTTGGGTCATTGCTGACCTTGACAAGGGTGGTTTCCATGGGGATGGGGGACATGAAAGTCTAAATGTAGTAGATTCAGAAGAGGATAAAGAAGGAGAGTCAAAATAGATAATTCCTTAGGGAAGTTTTGTTATAATGGACAACAGAAATATGGGGAGACCTCAGGGGGATTTAGAGTTAAGTGACTTTTTTTTAAAGGTAAATATTGGAACGTATTTGTAGACTGATGGGAATGTTCAAGTAGAGAGGGGAGGTAAGAAATGAAGAAAAAATAGAGGCAGTTATAGGCGAAAGGCACTACATAGATAAGGAAGAGAGGCCCACACATGAGGGATTCAGAGAAAAGGAAGGAAGACAGCATTATAAGAACCAAAGCAGTAGAGTGATGGTGGAATATCCCAACAGAAGTAAGACCATTAGTTGAGTATAAACAGAGAGCAGGAGGAACTGGGGGTGTGAAAAGAGAGAATAGTTAAAATTGTCACCCTTGAGGGATGGAAAATATGTTAGGATGGATGGACAGCATTCGGGGCCCCTTTGTGGAGTATTGCCATGGATTTAAGTGAAACCAGTGGGTATGACTGACTGGTTTCCTCATATTTTCCACTTTGGTGATAGATGTAGATTTTTTCCCCACAGAGCTGAGTGTCATGAAGAGAAAAATGGAAAAAGAAGCTGAGGTCATAAGTAAAAGAAATATGTAAAATACTGGACCATGGAATGTAAGCTGTAGGTGGAGGAATGTGAGGAGACGAGAGAGTGACAGTGAGAAGATGGTAGGTCCAGCAGTCCTGTGGTCCCAGTGGCAAAGAAGAGCTGTTGGAATTAGATATGAGGGGAAAATGTAGGAGATGGTGGGGAGAAAGAGATAACTGAAATTCGGATTATGGAAGACACACAGTTGCTTCCATTGATGTTCTAAATGTGTATGCTGAGAGCAGGCAGCTCAGTGCCTGCTTCTAGGTGGGTGAAGACAAATTCCATGGGATGTGAAAATGTTTAGGAAGTGGGAAGACAGAGCACGGAAGTCATAGTTTTCATGAATGTGGAAACTCCCATCAATTCCAACAGGAGAAATGAAGAGACAGACAGTGAGCCAGGAGCGTAAACTGATGAATGAGAAGGAATGAATTGAGTGTCTGGAGCTGACTGCAACGAAGGAGGCGCAACATCTGACATGCTGCACAGGTCTGGCCAGATCTTGAGCTCTTCAAAGGAGCAGGGCAGTTTCACAAAGATGAGCCACAAGACCTGGAAGCAGTGCTGAGGAGGAAGAGGGGAACCTTGCCTAACTCTTAGTCCAGCAAGGCAAGATGTGAAAGAAACAGGACCATTCAGACATATTCCTTCTTGTTTCCTGCTTTGGATCAAAATGTGGAAATGCTGGTTTCAGCTCACCCTTATTTGAGAATTCCTCTTACTTTTCTGGGCATCAAGTTCCTTATTTAAAAAACAAATTGGAGAGATGATCTGCAGAGACTTTGGTGGTCTGTGATTGTTGAGAATTTACTCTAAAATATGTCCGAGTGTTATATGACCTCTGACTGATGGATCCAGAATTTTGCCTGACACAGGGGATAATGACTTTGACCCTCCTGTCAAATCCTAGGGCTTAGGGAATTTATGAACACTAAAACAAATTCCCTTGGCTTATTGCTCTGTGTAAGCTGAAAATGCACACTCAACACTTGATACTTTTCATTAAGATTAAAAGGCCTGCAAGTGCATATGACAGCATATGTTGATGTACAGTTATAGTCATAGCACTGTGCTTTTTCATCTTTTTTTTTTTCTTTTGAAAAGAATACAACCAAGCCAGGTGTGGTGACTCACGCCTGTAATCCCAGCACTCGGGAGGCTGAGACAGGCGGATCGTTGTGAGTTCGAGACCAGCCTGGGCTACCAAGTGAGCTCAAGGCCAGCCTGAACAGCATAGTGAGACCCTGTCTCAAAAACACCAGGGCCGAGGATCTAGCTCAGTGGCCTAAGCGCCTGCCTGGCAAGCACAAGGTTGTGAGTTCAATCCCTGGTGCTGCAAAAAA
>RJWT010042516.1:0-12120 GCA_004365215.1 Cuniculus paca | reverse complement strand
TATCTTTCATTTTCTGCCTTTTTGAGAGTGATGTAATTTTCCTTGTAAAGGTCTTTTACTTCCTTGGTTAGGTGTTAATTCCAAAGTATTTAGTTAATATTAGTATTTTAAATATGCTACTTAATAATCATTAACATTCTTTCTCTATATGGCAATGCGTCACATTGACTGTCATCGTGAGATGTTCCGCCCTAACTTTCAGGTGCCTGTAGGAATCATCAATAAACCTAGGGGGAAGATTGAATATAATATTTGTTAACTAGATTTTGTCATTGTGATAAATAACAGAGATAAACTTAATAAGAGCAAAAGTTCGTTTTGGCTCACAGTTCTGGTGGTTTCAGTCTGTGATCACTTGGCCCTCATGTTTTGGAGCCTGTGGCAAGCACATCGTGATGGGAGAGCATGGTGGGGAGGCCTGACCACCTCGTAGTGGCCAAGAAGCAGTAGAGGAGACAGGATGGGCTATGACCCTGATGTTTCCATCAAGGGCACACCTCCAGTGACCTAACTTCCTTCTTCTGGGCCCCACCTCCTAATGTTTGCACTTTCCCCTAAAATCTCCATGGGTTGGAGACCAATCCTTTAGCACATGGGCCTTTGGAAGACACTTGTCCACACCATATTGCAATATCTATGTCACAGGTTTAGAAGTTTCCCCAGGCCCCAAGCTTGGCCTAAGGGGCATCACAGAGGAGAAGGAGCTTATGGCATGGCAGCAGGAAGTAGGACTATGATCAAGGGGGAACAGGGGATATAGATATAGATAGATATATAATTTATATACCATTCTAGCCCACATCCCCTGTGACCCATCTCTTCCCACCAAGCTTCACCTCCCAGTGTCATAAGCAGCCATAAATCTATCAGTGGACTAATTCAATATCACACACCATGACCCAGTCACTTCCCCACCTAGGAGGGCATAAGATTTTTGGAGGGGCATCTAAATATAAACCATAACATCTTCCTTCTCCTCTTCTTCTCTTTCTTTTTCTTCTCTTCTTTCTCCTTCCTCTCTCTTTCTCATGCATTTGCACCATGTAATTCCCTCTGCTATGCTGCATTGCATTAAGAAAACCAGCAAACACTCTGAGCTTGAACTTCCCAGCTTCCCAAACTGTGATACATAAGTGTTTTTTCTTCATAAAGTATCCAGTCTATGGTATTTTGCCATAGTAACACAAAACAGACTAAGACACCACCCTGCTTCTTCACAAGACCCAGAGGCATTAGCCATAATAGACCAAAAATTTGGCACAACATTCTTTCTGTGCCTACAGCCTTTCACCTTGTCTTTGCTAGTAAACATCAAATAGAGTTTGAATTCTTTTGGTGGAATTTTCCTGAGACACCTCCCTCCTTTTCAGTGTGTAGTAGATCACAGCATGGCAAACATCTACCCCCTCAGGACAAATCTAGTTGACTGCTTGTTTTCATACATGAGGTTTTATTGGTACATTGTCATGCCATTCCTATGTGTACTTCTATGCCTGATTTTGTATTACAATATCAATGACAGAATTGATTAAATGCCCCAGAGACTATATGGCCATAAAGGCTAAAAACCTACCATCTTGCCCTTTGTGGAAAAAGTGTGGCAGATTAGATGCTTCTACATATTCTTATTCACATCTCACCATAACAGAACAAGGCAGAGTACAGACCATTTCCTTTTATATCCATCTTCCCTTTTGATTCCCACTGGCAGAGTAGAAACTGTGCTAGTGTAATGCCTGTCACATAATTTGTGCTTCTTGTGTGTTTACTGAATAAATGAAGACATTGCTTCTGAAAAGTATCATTGGTAAATTTACTCCAAATAAACTCATTCATTTCGTTTTCCCCATTCATTCACTGAATTAGAACAGTTGGGATCTTGCCTGTGATTAGCCCCATGAAAAGTGTACAAAACCAGTAGGAAACCTGGTAACCATTTGTGAGAAGGATGTAAGAATTTAAGAATTGGTGGGACATGAGACTAGAATTAGGCAGCAGCTAAAAAGAGAGCAGAATGAAGAGCTGTTCACGGAATGCAGAGCAGCAGTACAAGAGACCGTGACAGGGTGCGTTAACAGGGGTTTTCTGGAGTATAGGAATCCATGAGGTTCCAAACTTGACTGAACATTGTAATCACCTGGAATGCTTCAAAGCATAACCATCCCAAGGATGCTCATTGATTTGGTTGAGCTATGGCCTAGGCACCTAGATGTTTTAAATGCCCCCAGATGAGCAATGGAAATGTTCTGGAGCTGCATAGTGGTGACTGAGGTTTGCATAACACTGCGAGTATACTAAATGTCTCTAATGATAATTTCCATGTTTGTGCACTGTACCACATGAGCACAAGTTCCCAGAAGACTCTAATGGCAAGTCAAAGATGTGACTCAATGAACCCTTATTACTATTCACAAATAAGAATCAGGTGGCAGTCCCCCCCTTTTATTAGTGTGTGTTTGTGGTAATAAGTACATTCATTGTGGGGAGCTGGCACTATACACGTCACATCCTGATCCTTTTTGCTTCCCTTCCCTTCCTTTTATCTTTCCCATCCCCAGAGCCCTTCCCATTCCCACAAAGCCTATCTTCCTGTTTTCTATCTTAAATAAATAGACAGCTAGACCTCTGAGCCAGACATTCTGATTCCCTTGGTCTGGGGTAAAGGAATGTGTGTTTCCAACAATAACTCCTCCCCACCAAATGAAATGCTTATTTTATCGTGGTAAAATTAAAAACAGTAGACAAGCATATAAATAGTTCTAAAGCAGATATACAAATACATAAATTCTTGCAGTTTTCATAGGAAATATAACAGTTAAATAATACCTAAATAAACTTTTTTGAAGTGGATTTAATTTTTACCACAGCAGTTTCATTTTTCTTTTTCCAAATGTCTTAGCACAGCTTGTAAAATACATTTCTAGCAAAAAGATCACACTCAATGACCATAGTATATACTACATACACATGCACATTACAAACAGTGAAAGAAGGAATGGTATTTAACAGAAATCACTACTCAACACTTTAAATTTTTTAATTAGTGTATGTTTTCAATACATAAGAATTACATTTACCTTGGGGAATTGATACACAAACATCTTGATTCTGTATCATTTGTACTCCTTGTTCTCTGCACTTCTTGGATCTTCACATCTCCAGTCTATCTCTCTGTTTTTTTGTACTCTTTTATTTTGCTTTTGAATTGTACATCTTGGGTCTCTCATTTTAGAGAAACCATACAATATTCAGCACTTTGTGTCTGATCTATTTCACTTAGTACTGTGATATCAAAATTCATCTATTTCCCTACAAATGACTCAAATTTATCCTTCTTTATGGCTGATTAGTTCTCTGTTGTGTATACAGAACACTTAAACACTTTATAATCTGCCCATTTTAAAGGTAAAAGGATGCCAGAGAATTAGTCTAGGTATGTTTGAAGGAAGCAGGAGGCACACATTTACTAAAACTTCCTTTGCTTGCAGTACAGTTGAGGGAAGTTCATTGAACTGTTTTTTTCTTAGTTCCAGATAATTCTTGCCACAAGAGAAGTGTGGGAAACCCTGCCTGCCCAGTACTTCTCAAACTTGATCAATTTTAAGAGTCATCTGGGGCTCTTTGTTAAGCTTCCAGATGCCAGGGCCCCACCCAGACATTAAATCAGGATCCCGAGGGAGGAATGGGACTCAGTGGATTTAAAAATCTATCCAGCTGCTGCTCTCACCAGGCAGGTATGGAAAACACCTTCTAATCCAGTCTTCGATGTTGACCTTTCTACAAAAACTGCTGAGAGCTTTAAAACAACAACAAAAAAAAAGTCAAACTCCTACTCCAAGACATGCTGATTCTACCTCTCCAGAAGGAGGGAAGCTGAGGTTTTAGAAAAACTTAGATTTTTTTGTTTATATTCCTAGGTTAAGGTGCCACCTCTGAGTTTGAATCTGGTAAATCAATAGTTCCCGATAGGGCTGAAAACCCACAAAAAGATGGACTTTCTGGTATCTCACACTTGACAGTAAAATTTATAAGTCTCATAGGCAATTAAGAGTCACAAAAATGTATTGATTTCAGTCACCTTTATATTTATACAAGGCTATTTTATTCTGCCTGGTCGAGTTATAAGTCTTAACAGTCTTCCACGGTTTCTGTAGCCTTGTTCTCCTTGCCTTGCCAGCAAACATGAACTCTTTTCTTATGTTGAGGGGTCTGGACCATGCATGGGCCTTGCTGAAGACCTAACAGAGATGTCCAGCCAAAGTAGTGACCCTTAGCTGTTCACCTGGCTTTGCCTATTCTGGCCACTAGAATCTTGGCAGCTGTGGTCAGGCCGGCATTTACTCCAGATGTGAAGGAGACAAACTATAAGTGTTTATAATCTCTCTTTAAATTATCTAAACCATAGGCTGTGGTATGCACCTGTACTCTCAGCCCTCGGGAGGGTGAGGCAGAAAGATCAGGTGAGCCTGGGAGTTTGAAGCCAGCTTGAACAACATTGCAAGATCTGCCTCAAGGGGAGGGGGAAGCCAGGTGTGGTAGTGTATGCTTGTAATCCCAGCAGTTTGGGAGGCTGACCGGAAGGATCATAATTTAATAACCTAGTGAGATCCTGTCTCAAAATTAAAAATAAAAAAAGGACTGAGGATCTAGCTCAGCGCAAATGTCCTGAGTTCAAACCTCAATGAGCAACACAAAAGAAAAAACCCAATAAACAACACAAAACAAAACACAGCACAACTCAACACAACACATATTTACCTATCAGTCTTTGGGCTAGACAGAGAACTTGAAAGTAGGAATTTGACTGTGGTATTTGAAAGTAGGAAATTTACTGTTGTATTTCCCACAATTATCCCAGGGTCTGCCAGAGTGAATTGTAATTGTTGGTAAAAGGAACAAGATAGACTCTGTATCTTTAAAAAGAATAAAACTGTGAAGGTCTAAATGTGTAGCAGGAAAATAAACAGCTGCATAGGCAATAATCTATGTATTTCCATGTGTCTATGTCTGTTCTCTATAAGTGATATTCTAGTGATCTAACAATTCCCAAGTGAATACTTTATAATTCCACTTCTGTTACTGGTTAGTAACATCTTCCTATGTCTTAAAATTAATCTTTTTGAAAAAATGTGCAGCTTGAAGGAAATGTTAATGCACTCATAGTGTTACCAGTTGTCTATTTTTTTCAAATTTCACTTCGTAGAGGTTTTATTTATCAAATGCAGCTCATTTTGCACATGTGTGCCCAGTTTATTTCACTTAAGGATATGGTCTCAAGGTCCACTCATTTAAAACACAGCTCATTTTGAGCTCTTCTACCTGCTGAATTTTCCACCTTCACTGATAATAATAGCATAAAGGTAGAGCACATAAAAATTAAATGTTAGCTGGGCATGATGGCTCACACCTGTAATCCCAGCACTTGGGAGGCTGAGGCAGGAGGATCCTTGTAAGGTCGAGACTAGCCTGGGCTACAAAGTGAGTTCAAGGCCAGTTCGAACTGCATAGTGAGACCCTGTCTCAAAAAGACAAATAAATAAATAATTAATTAAATCACCTAAAATATCATAGGAAACTCCAGAAAAATTCAGTGGAATAATTGCCACACACAAGGGAATCCACACCAATCGCAGCTGAAAGTGATAGTGTCCATCAGAATCACCATCGGTGACATAGTTTGGGCAGAGGCAAACTACTGTGTCACCCATGATCAGAACATCACATCCGAGCCAGCGTTCTGAAAAACACATATTCAAAGTAAGCTTGAACAGGAGTGATGGGTATTTATAAGCCTGTTTTATAGCTGTAGGGTAAGTGTTTGCTGCAGCTCAAGTTTTTCCTTACAGAATGCCTGTCCTTGGGCTTTCATGTAAACTAAAAGTGACATCGTGGTACCTGAAATGCAAAACGTATTTTGAATCAAGTGGGGGTGGAAAGCACTCAACTGACTGTCCTATGTGCCTAAGAGACAATGGGCAGTACTGATTGCCATTTCATTTGGAAACTCCATCTCATGTGCTATGACTTTTCAGCATGAAAAGTTTTAAGTTAGCCAAACCAGAGGACATGTTTTGTTCCTGACTTTGTGTCAGTGTAGAGATGGAATGGGCAAACCTCTTCCAAAGACCTAGGAAAGCCATGGCTGTGTCCTTGCAAAGGTGGGTTGCTGGTGAGTAGGGTCTGATATACAGACTTCCCTTGGTGTCTCAGGACCCTTGGTTTGATTCCAGGACCTTTGTGGATACCAAAATCTGTGGATACTCAAGCCTCTTCTATAAAACAGTAGAGTGCATACTCAGTGAAAACTTTTTTTTTTTTTGATACTGGAGATTAGATGCAGAGCCCCACAGATACCAGGCCAGAGCTCTGCTCCTGAGTTACATCTCAGCTCTTTTTAATATTTTGAGACAGGGTCTCACTAGGTTGCCCACATTGGCCTGTGTCTTGGTTACTTTCTTGTTGCTGGGGAAAAAAAAATCTGACATCCACAATTAAAGGAGGAGAGGTTTATTTTGGCTTACAGTTTGTAGAGGTTTCAGTTCATAGTTGCTGGCTCCAAGAAAGAGAAGCATGGCAGAGCAACACGGCAGAGGAGAAACAGTTCACAGAATGGCAGACATAAAACAGAGAGAGGGATCAAGAGAGGAGGGAGGGACATGCACCCTTCTAGGCCACATCCCCAGTGACCCACTTCCTCTAACCAGGTTTCCCCTCCCAAATCACATTTAGTTATAAACACATCAGTGGAAGAACCCACTCATAAGTAGTATCATGCTCCTATGTTCCAATCACCTCCCAAAAGCCCCAGGTATGAACACATGAGGCTTTAGGGAAACATCTAGATATAAACCATAACACCTTGAATTTGCACTCCTCCTGCCTCAGCCTCCTGAGTACCTGGGACTGTAGGCATGCACCATTGTACTCCAGCTAGACACATTTTTTAAAAAATACATTTGGTCTTGGGTTGGTCAGATCCAAGGATAGGCAACCCATGGCTCTGGATGGCTGACTGTGTATTTAGGAACGTCTGCTTTACATTCACAACTCCCACACTGGAGTGTTATTTAAAGTATCCAGCTGTAATATCCTCTCTGCTGGCTGTAGGCTTCAGTTGCCTTCCAGTGGTGACCTGCTGGTATTCCTGAGTCTCTTTGATTCCATCCATTTAGTAGAGAAAAATTAGAAAAATGTTTACTAAATGAACTCTGTAGCTCACCAGTACTTATATTACAGGTTTTCACTGACACAAAGTGTCGGTGGCTGACATCTATATATTTAGATATCTACCCCCGATTCTTCCAGGTATGTGGCCACCATGTGAGGCGCCTCTCATCCAAGTCTCTTCCATGAAAGAAAGCCAGTCTACAGGGACAAATAATAGAGCCCAAACGGAGGGAGGCTGGGAAGGGAAATCGAAGGGAGCATCAGCCTTTAGGAACTGTGGCTCTGGTGTTCCTCAGGCTCCAACATCCCTGATTGGTTTGGCTGTTCACCTCTTCCTGGGAATCTTCAGTCCATAAACTCTGCTTCCCAACTAAATTGTTCTGAGAATCCCATCACTTGAAAACTAACAAATATGACATCAAGAGTAATTTATGGTCTCTTCTAGGGATGATTCTTTTTCTGGAATAGATCTAAATGATTTGTATCCCTATGTTCTATTTGGTCGCTATAAAGAGTTACTGGAGTTACTTTCTTCATTTAGAATTTGCTGGAGGAGATAAAAATGGGAGAACTTCATGTGGGTGTGGTGCACGCCTCTATTCCCAGCTTGTGGGAGGCTGAGGCAGAAAGATTGCATGAGTTTGAGGCCAGCTTGGAATACACAGTGAATTCAAGACCAGTCTGAACTGCATAGTGAAATCCTGTCTCAAAAAAAGGGGGACGGGGACTAAATTCAATAAAGACATTTTCCCCTCCTTAATACAAAAAATGTTATCATGGACACATGATGAAATGCTTTTAAAATAATTTTTCTAAACGTGCTTAACTTTTATGTCATCCAGATAGAAAAGCATGTGTTGAACATCTCCTATGTGCTAGGCATTAAGCAGGTGAGAAGAGCTGGAAGGCCTCACTTCTTCCTCCACAGAAGTCTGGGTCTGGGGCAGAGGCGCGGGAATTGTGGTCTTTGCACGCGAGCTGTTCATCACCTGAGAACTTGCTAGGGCTCCCACAGCAGTCTGTGCTTTCATGAGCCCTTCAGGTGGTGCCGAGGTGGCTCAATTTGACAATAAATCTAAGGATTTATTTACATAAACTGGCTTATCTAATCTTACTTCTCCCTAACAGTTTGTGAATTACAGTATAATCTGGAACTACATTCTCAATGTAAATAATTGAAAATAAAAATCATTTGGAGCTTTTTTTATTATTATTATGCCTGAAATATTATTATTGATTCTTACTGGAAAACATTTCCCCAAAGGCCATATACTTATATCTTCCTTCTCCAGTGCATTAAATGTAATCACTTTCTTTTTGTAGGAGGTGAGATTAAAGTTTTATTTATTTATTCATTTTTATTAGCATATAGTTTTGATACATAATGAATACATTCACGGTGTGGGGTTGGTACACGTACGTATTTCCATTTAGCATTGGAGTTTGTGGAATAAAACCAAGCACAAGAACCCTGGGAAAATCACTCGTGCCCTTGTCTCAGGGCCAACAACAAAGGTAGGCGTGTGCCCCTTCATTTATCATAGCAGATAAGACAACACATGGAAAGGACCGGGAAGGGTGAGTCCCTGGACTCCATCTGGGCACTGCCTAACCCCAGCGCAATCTCTGGGCGGGGGAGTTTGTGCCAGGACTCTGTGGGGAGGGGTCTGAGAACCACATCAGAAGACAAGCTCTTTTCCTCGCCTAAGAAAACTTACTACTTGTGAAAAGAAAGAAAGAGAGGAAGAGGGACAAATTGATAACCAACTAAAACCAGAGCATTTAGAGAATGTAAGAATCCTCTTCTGCCCTCAGAAATTCTCATTGGTATTGACCTTTTGAAGACTGCCTCCTACCCTAGCTGCCTTCACTCAAGGAACTTTATTTATTTATTTTCAGTATTGAGGATTGAACCTAGGGCCTCACACATGCTTGGCAAGCACTCTACCACTAACCCTACATCTTCAGTCCTTTGGTAAAAATTCTATTTTGTTACAGGATGTTGCTAAACTAACCAGGCTGGCCTTGAACTTGTGATCCTCTGGCCTCTGCCTTCTGAGTAACTGGGATTACAGACATATGCCACCACACTTGGCTTCTCATGAAAATTGCTAAATTATTCCTTTCCGTCCTTTTACACCCATTGCTTAAAATTCCTGTTTTCTGTCATCCAGTCAAATTAAATATTCATGGAGTACCTGCCATTCAAACCAAGCAGATAGTGGTGAATAACCCTGAGTGCTTGCTGTCAAGAAGCTCATAATTGGCGATACTCCAGTCAGCCATCTATCATTTGAGGGCATGGAGTACGTCAAAGTAGGTTATGGGTTCAAACAGGAATATAACATGGCCCTGACATGAAACACGTGGCCCACAGGAGCTATGGGTACAAGAAGGAGGGATGGGCAAAAACCAAACACGCTAAGGGTCATAATGAAAGAGAGGGGTTAAGAATCTACCTGAAGGAGCTGAAGAGGCCAGAAGGAGGACCTGCCCTTGGAATTGGGTTGGCCATGTGCAGGATGGTGGCTTGGCAGATGACCCATGACAATACAGTGTGTCCAGAGAGAGTGGGGAGACACGCACAGTGGCCAAATGGAGGTTTCCTGGTTGAAGACTTTGTTGGAAAAGAAGGCTGGGGCTAGGTGTACAGAATTTCATGTCACATTGCAGGCTTAGGAGTAGAGACTCAATTCTGAACTGAGTAGGGATTTGTTGGGGTTTTGCCAAGCAGGGAGAGCAATAGTCAGACCCAGGCTTCAGAAAGAATGTGGAGGATTCATCGGAAGGAATAAAAGCAAGATGTATTTTAGTTATCAGTCATTGTGTAATAAATGACCCCTAACTTAGTGATTTATCATAATGATGATCCACTGCGTGTGGTGGTGCACACCCAAAATTCTAGCACTTGGGAGGCTGAGGCAGGATGATTGTAAATTTGAGCCATTCTGGACTACACAGTGAATTCAAAGCCATGCTGGGCTACTTAGTGAAAAAGCTGAAATTGAACAAATAGTAGTATAAGGGGGGAGAGGCTGGGGGATGGTCCATCCCAGGAGGCATTGTTGGCCAAAAGGAAAATCATATTGTAACAATTTCCTCCGTTTTAACACAGCAAACATTCTAGCAATCAAAATATGAATGTTCCATCTGCAGTTTATTACACTCTTAAAATGTTGTCTCTTTTTTTTACTGAACATGCTGTTTGCAACTTTTGCAAGGTTTTGTAAAGAATTCCTTAAAAATATTATTACTAATATGACGATTAGTATTTCCTCTTCTCACATCAGTTAGCTAGTATAATTTGTTTGGGGCATAATAAATTATGATAATAATTTGTGGTTCTTTTGAACTATATTTGATGTTGAGCTAAAGTTTCCTGTGTGCGTCTGAACGCTGCAGCGTCTCTACCGCATGACTGCTTACATACAAATGGAACTGAGTGGCTGCAGTGGTGGAGACGCCCGTGGAAAGTACTCAATACAATTGCTGTGTAATCAGTCACGCGGCAGACGCTGCTGGGGTCAATCGCTGCGCTGACCGAGTAGAGATAGCACTTGTGCGCTGGTTCTGGCTCTCATAACGTATTTTTCTAGCTGTAAGATGTTAGGAAATTTCCCTATAGCTCATTTTAATTTTCTACTTTAACACTGTAGATTATTATTTTTTTTTATTTTAAAGATAGTAAAACCCAAGAAAACAAAACAGAATAAATCCAATCAAAACACAGCAGTGAAATTGGTACAGAATATCAAAGCAGGGTAATGGGAAAACAACAATGGCTACTATAGTACATCTTGTTATCTTCACAGTAGTTTTCCATTCCTTCAGTTATAGCAAAATCAGACCCAAACAAAACAGAATAAAACCAATCAAAACAGAATATTGAGTAAAGAAAAAAAAATTAATAAGAATAAAACAAAACAGTGAGAACATTATTAGACTTTAAAAACAAGACAGAAAAAAACCCCCATATTTGCCATATTGCATATTGTTATCCTTCCTATCTATGCTCAGACTGTCAACCCCATGCCTGAAAATTCAACCTAACAATACAATCCTTCAAGTGCTTTTTGTACCTCAATTGCTATCAGCTCAGGTTGACCTCCAAACCTGCTGGTGGCTTATGGGGTGAGAGGGTTTGGTGATTTTTCAGCCTGCATGCTGGTAGGCTTACAGGAGGCACTGGCTTTTTCTCTTCCTGGGTCCCACACAGTCTGCGCAGCTTAGCAGAAAGGCTGGCTAGTTGGATCCTTGATCGGTTCCTCCCAGTCCCAGCATGGTTGATTCTTGGGAGTTGCTGACTTTTCCTTGTCTTCCTGGGTCCCGCATGATCTGAGCGGCTTATCAGAAAGGCTGGCTAGTTGGATCCTTGATTGGCTCCTTGATTATTTTTTATTTAATAAATAATTGTAAAAAAACCTACATTTTTCTCTATACATCATTTTAATTTTCGATGTAAGTGGGTTAGCATATTCAGATGTGTCGGAGGACAGAATTCTAGATGCTCCACTGCAAACAAACAAAGAAACAACAGTAACCTATTATTGCTCACGATTTTGTGAGTTGGGTGGCTCTTGTGCGGGTGTTGCTTGGGCTTGCTCGTTTGGTAGCATCCAAATGGGAGGCCAGGGGTGCAGGGCCTCTTGTCCACGTGTCCTCCAGACTTGCTCCCGGCCATCGCTCCTGATCCGCGTCCATGCTGTGTTTTCACACACAGTGGTGCAAGCCTTCCAGCAGGTGAAGGCTAGTGCTACAGGTCTTCTGGAGCTTTGTCTTCTCCACTATGTCACTTCCGTATTTTACTATGCAAAGCCATACAGGTGGAAGAGACCTCAAAAAGATCTAGCACAAAGAAGTTGCTTTCTTAGGGACCACACGATTAGGGGATTATTTTCTAAGTTAAAAGTCATATGAGTAGAATGGAGCAGATATTTAGGAAGTACAAGGATC
>RJWT010042515.1:0-12118 GCA_004365215.1 Cuniculus paca | reverse complement strand
CGCGCTTCGGCCCAGGCTGCTGCTGTGGGCACACAGCTCCTCTCCCCGTACACCGCACCCAGTGAATAGTCCGCCTGCCTCGGCCGCTGCCACGGTTACAGAACCTGTTTACCCACAACTTCACCGCCAGACACCGGAAGCACTTACCCCCACCCATTCCACACAGCCTATTGGGAAAGAGTCCAGCAACCGCCTACAAGACCCAGAGGCCTTTGCGCCAACAAGGCCTCCGGAAGTAGTTGTGTTGTGGTAGAGAGGGGGTGAGGTGGAGGAAACTGGGCATTCTGCCCCCGCCAGCAGATAGAGTGTTATGCATGACGGGCCTTGTAGTCTCAGTTTCCAGTGTAGGCAGGGCTGGGCCGCTCCGCCAGGAGGAGTCGGCGGGCGCAGGATGTGAGCTCACAGTCCGGGATCGCGGGCGGGCAGGTGGCCGCGGGCCTGGGGCGGCACGGAGTCCGCTTGCCACTCAGCTGAAAGCAGAGGCGCCCCCGAGACGGTGAGAGCTCTACCTGCAGCCGCCGTAGGGGAAGGGGCGTTCGGACCCCATGCCGGGTCCTGGGGAAAAGCCGCGGGACGGGGTAGGGAAGATGGAGATTTCAGATCTTCCACTGGGGGTGTCAGTGGATGTTGGTTTCGCAGTAGACACGGCTGCGGGCTGGACAGGAGCCTACACTGGCCACCAGATAGATTGGTTGTTCAATGTCCTCAGGACCCTTTGGATGAAGCCTAAGCTTCATCCCAAGATTTCTGCTCGGCCCGCGCTCTTTAGCCAAGAACTCCCTTCCGCCCGCCGCTCCCCATTATTTGACGGATTTGTGGATCCATTTCCCTCTAGGACCTCACCTCCTTCCACCGCCGCAGTTATTTGTCCTTTGTTCTGCTTGGGCCCCCATTAGCTTCGCTGCGTGAAACACGGACCCGCCCCTCGCCCCAGGCATCCCCAAATAGCCACACACCGAGTCCGGAAGGAAGAGCGCTGAGGCTATCGGTGGAAACTTCTTTCTCGCTGGAATTACTTTCTGGGGCGTCACCTGCCACGGGATTCCTGGAACTCATTGGTCTGAGTGGAATCTGCCCTGACGTCATCCGGGGGCTTAAAGCAATTGCTTTGTAGGAAAAGAATAGATTAGCTCAGGATTTGTCTTGGCAAGCCTACCACTGAGTTCCTTTGACTTGGCAAGAGAATGTGTTTGTGGTGCTTGGGCGGGGGGCGGTGGTTTGGGGTTTGGATTTTGTTTTTTGTGGTACTGGGGATTGATCTTAGGGGTGGTCTACCACTGAGTTGCATGCCCAGCCCTTTTCGGTTTTTACTGAGACTGGGTCTCACTAAGTTGCCCAAGCTGGCCTTGGCCATTTGCCACCAGGCCCAGCTGTATGTGTACTCGATTTGATCTTAGGGAAATTGGAACTGAACACAGAAGATTTGAGAAACTTGCTAAAACCTGTTCAGAATTAGACATACTCCTCTGGGGTGGGCAAAGAAGATAAGGTGACCTCATACCATTCTAGTATAAGTTAGTCATTGGGTAGTTTCCAGTCTCCTGGACAAGCCCCAAAAGGATTCACTACTTCACACAACACCCACTCTGGCCCTTCTTGAACAATCTTCCCAGGGACCTACATAAATCTGTGTGTGCCTGCGTGTGTGTATTTCACTAGAAACTGACCTTAAGACTTTTGCACTGAACAACATCCCCAATCCTTTATTATTTTTTAATTTTTTGTTTTGAAATGGAACAGCCAGGTGTGGTGGTGCATGCACTGCAGGAGGATCACTGCAAGTTCAAGGCAGCCCCGGCTACATAATCAGTTCAAGGTCAGCCTGAACTATAGAGCAAAACCCTGTCTCAAAAAGCAAAACCAAATCAAAAAAAAAAATGCTACCACAGTACAAGCCTTTAAACAGGAGGAGATATTTCCCTTCAAGCAGGGTAAGCAATAAATTTTTGCCAGGTGTGATGGTGTGTACCTGTAAATCCAGCACTCAAAGCTGACTGCCTGAGTTTGAAGCCATCTGGGCTACAGTATTGAGTTCAAGGCTGGCCTAAACTATTTAGTCACTGTCTCAAACAAAGGAAAAAAAGGAAATACCACTAAATCTCTTAAATAGCCCAGGCTGAACTGTAACTTTCAGTCCTCCTGCTTCAGCCTCCCAGAGTACTAGAATCACAACTGTGTGCCACCACACTCAGCTCTATATAAATCTTTTCAGGAACAATTTATAGTCTAATAAACTGACATGTTGAAGACTTAAAGTGTACCTGGCACTGGCATTGTTTGTGGAGCAGAGCAGTAAACTTGGGGAAACCAGTACTATGCCTCCTAGTTGCACTTACATTATGAGCAGCTGGAAACTCTGATGTTATGAGGATGAAATGAGGCAATTTGACTTTTTTTCCCTGTCTCCATTTCTACTGCTGTGATGTGAGCCATTTCTTCCCAGAACCACTATTTCCTCTGACCTTCCCACTCCTCTCATGCATCTTTACAATCCCTTCCTTACTTAGCAGCCACAGTTACCTTTGCAAAATATAAAGAAATCAGACCATATCACTACTTGAAGCCTTCCAGGTGATTCTTTATACTATATTGCAGTTATATCTCAATTAATAAAAAAATGCCAGGGACAGTGGCACATTCGTAACTGTAGCACTTGGTAGGCTGAATTCAAAACGATCCCTCTGTCTCAGCCTACCAAGTGCTGAGATCCAAAGTCTTTACTGTCATCTACAATCTGGCTTCCCTAGCTTTGCATCAAACCACCTGCCCCCTGCTTTTTCAGCACTAGAGGTCACGTCCTTATTTCTGCTCCTAAAACTTGGAACAGGAGGTTTGCACATACTCTTCCACCTGGAATGCCAGTGGGTCACTTTCCCAAAGAGTCTTTCCCTGTCCCTCTCTCTAAATTATCACCTATACCTGATGTGTCTGTTATCACTACTTTGTTCTCTTTATTGCATTTATCAGTTTATCACTTTTCACAACTGTCCGCTTGTTTGTTTCCATATACTTTCTTTTTTTTTTGAACTCACAACCTTGTGCTTGTCAGATAGGTGCTTATGCCACTGAGCTACATCCCCCCCACCGCCCAGTGCTTTTTTTTGAGACAGGCTCTTACTATGTACTTCAGGCTGGCCTCAAATTCACTTCCAGTCTTCTCCCTCAGCCTCCAGAGTGTTGGAATTATAGGCATGTGCCATCATACCTGGCTTGTTTCCTTCCACTAGGGTAAGGAAAATGACTCGTTATATTTGTACTTTGTTCCCAGTGCCTGGCACCTAATAGGAGCACAGTAAATGCTATTTCTTAACTCTTACTTTTTCAGAATTCTTATTAACACTGAGATGTCCTTGAGGGTTTTGTTTGTTTTTGGGTCTTGGTTTTTTTCCCCTTGCAACAGCATCTCACTATGTATTCCTCTAGGACCTTGAATTTACAGTGATCTTCCTGCCTCAGCCTCCTAACAGCTGGGATCACCACCATGCCCAGCTTTGTGATGTTCTTTAAGCTGCTTGAAGACAAGGACACTATCTTCACATGATGCCCTACTGGTGCACACTTGTTTCACGTAGCAGGCACTTGATAGTTTTATTGCTAAGTGAGTTAAATGAGATAAGTCATATACTCGTCAAATGCCTGGTTTATAGGAAACATGCAGTGATAGCTATTGTAGTTTTTTCTTCATTGAGTTTTAGTGATTCTTTAGCTAGCCAAAACATATGTTCATCTTGCTGTATTGCTTCAAGAACCTCTGTAGATACCAAAATCCATGAATGCTCCGCCTTCCTTAGCTTCCCAAGTGCTGGGATTACAGACATGCACCACATCCTCACTTGTTACAAATATTTGCAACCTACTGTTGGTTGAACCCACAGTTTTGGGACCTAGAATATAAATCACAAGGGGGTGGGGTGTGGATGAGATGTAACTTGTGAGAGAGACCAGTCTTCACCGTCCTCATCTCTTGGTTCTGTGAACTTACATTTTTTAAAATTTTTATTTGCATTTATTTTATGCTTTATTTATTTCTGTGCTTTTAAATTTTTGTTTGTTCACTTTCTTGTGGGCTTTTTCTTCTGTGCAACTTCCTTTGCTGGTTTTGTTTCATTTCAGTCAGGAGCATCTCAGTGTGGCAGGGGGAGCTCTCCGATGGGTAAATATGACCATGAGCTCTGTAAGTACTCAGCGTGGCTTGCATGCCTTGTCCACCCAGGTATGTTCAGTGACCAGAGAATCTAAGTCTGAACCCCAAGTTCAGCATTACTCTCTGCATTTTTACACATGGGCAGCAAAAATTCAGCACTCTGTGTACCACTGCCCCTGTGTCTGGCCCCACTCTTTGGCCCGAGCACACCTACCAGCTCCAGCCGTTGCTTCTTTAAAGTGACATCCTTCCAATATTTGATAGCTTTCGGATATACATACCTTTGATGGCCTGGGCAGTTTCACAGATGTTCTTAAAGTGAGCAAGAAGAGTTGGCCCTCTTTGATGTGCATGATGTTGTGAGGTTTTCTAGGTCAAGAGCAGCAAGGCATCTTCACGCATTACCTCAGGCCACTTTTGAGAATAGCTGAGGATGTAGCTCAGTGCAAAGACCCTGGATTTAATCTCTGGTACTGTCACACACACACACACACACACAGATTCTACATCACTTAAACATTTTTATATTTATCTTCTGGTGTTTCTGGTCATTCCTCCCTATTCTTATTGGGAGGGAAGAGAGGAAGAGATAGGGCTGGGCTCCCTCTCGGAAAAAGAAGCAAAAATAACTATTCTGTAGTTATTCTGCCTTGAAAACTGGTGACAATTTCAGGAACTCAGGAGCAAGGCTGGCGCCAAAAAAGGGAAAGGCTGTTAAGCCAGTGGGCGCGCAGGTAACCTCTGCCAAGCATGCTGGCCAGCTGCCTGCAGGCTGTCCCACTCTGTCCTCCGGGAGCCGCACTCTCTTTCCTTCCTGAAGCTGAACTCCCTCCCCTGCTGCTAAAGTAAGCCCTGGCCAGGCTGCTTCTGGATCTAGAATCTTGAGAAAGGAAGTGCATCCTGTCCTTCTGGCCCCTGGGAGGCTCCTAGGCATGCTGGACTCCCTGTAGGTTGGGCCGGAGGTCTGGGATCCTGGGCCCTTCGAGAAGAAAATATCTGGAGTCCGACGGGTAGGTTTCCACAGTGACACGTTCCCCAGCCCCTCTCTGGCTAGTTGCCTATGTGTCCCACCACCCAGAAATGAGCTGAGTCTCAAGCTGGTGATGTAACCAGGGCAGGGCTCTGGGAGAGGTGCTCCTGATACAGTGAGGAACAGCCGTAAAACCTTTCTTCTTGGTGCCTGGGGACTTAGCCTCTGCTGGGAGCGCTTGGGCTCATCAAGGAGGGGATACTGCAGGCAGAGTTCCTACTGTTGTCATCCCGTCGTTTGAGGTCTCTGTTCTGTTGACTTCTGTTTTTCCTCTTGCTCCCAGTGCTGAGAGTATGAGGCTCTGGCCTCACTTGTGACCACTTCCACCACAGTGGAGCCTTCCAAGCCCACCTCCTGTCGTGTGGTGATCTACCTGCAGCGGGAGATGTCTGGGGACACCTGTTTGTGCCCAGCCTCGGGGGCCAAGCCAAAGCTAAGCAGCTTCAAGGGAGGAGGGCTGGGCAACAAGTACGTGCAGCTCAACGTAGGCGGCTCCCTGTACTACACCACTGTGCGGGCACTCACGCGGCACGACACCATGCTGAAGGCCATGTTCAGCGGGCGCATGGAGGTGCTGACCGACAAAGAAGGTGAGGCATCGGGGCTTGGGGGGCAGGGTGGGGAGCGAAGACGGGCCCTAAGGAAATGACTTCAAGGCAGGGTTTAGGCCTGTAGATCTGGAGTCCAGATTCACCTTTCCCCTTTACAGAGTAAAACTCTTTGACCGAGAGTCCTTGGTAGAGCTTCAGAATTCTTTGAATTATACATAGGATGGGCCAGGAGTATAGCTCAGGGACACAGCACCTGGCTGGCAAGTGCAAGGTCCTGAGTTCGATTCCTGGTACCAAAAAATTATGCATAGAATCGTGTACGCTTTTCCATTCTCCAGAGAGAAGAGCCATAGGGTGTGGGGGTTTTTTTTGGGTTTTTTTGTTGGTTTGTTTTGGTTGTTGTTTATTTTTTGTGGTGGTACAGGGAGAAAGGATGAAGGACAGCCATGGACCCGAGAACTAGAAGGTCCTTTCTTCTGTCACCTTGTACCCTGGGCTGTACGTTCCTTGCTACCTGCCGCCTACCTCACAAGTGGCCTTTGCCCACTTCTGAGGTTATCAGGAGACAAACAGTAATCCTGTGGGGCCCATCTGAATCCCTTCCAGGCTGGATCCTCATAGACCGATGTGGAAAGCACTTTGGCACCATTCTGAGTTACCTCCGAGATGACACGATCACCCTCCCTCAAAACCGGCAAGAAATCAAGGAATTGATGGCTGAAGCAAAATATTACCTCATTCAGGGGCTGGTGAACATGTGCCAGACTGCCCTGCAGGTACGGAGGCAGAGGTGGAGTGGCCTCATGCGTAAGGAGCTGCCCGTCCTCCGGGGACATAAGGGTCCTTTCCTGCAGGCTGTGTGGAGCAGGTGGGCAGTGAGGCTGATGAGCCCACGCCCAGTTCTCACAGTGAGATGTGACCTTGGCCCGGCACCCTGGCAGCCAGGTGTCACGCTCAGCACTGTGAACAGGCCCTGCTTCTTGGTCATGTGCCTGGATACCTAGACCAGATTTCCTGGAAAGGGGGGTCTGCCTGCTGACTGTCTGTTGCCAGGTGCCTCGTGATCTCTATCTGATCTGTCCTTAACAAGCAGGGGGTGGCTAAGGCAGAGGGGCTTTGCAGGTACATGGCTAAGCTCTCCGTTCTGTGTGGATATCACCCAGGACAAGAAGGACTCCTACCAGCCTGTGTGCAACATCCCCATCATCACGTCCCTGAGGGAGGAGGACAGGCTCATTGAATCCTCTACCAAGGTACTGGGAGCTCAGAGGGCTGCAGCCTGGGGAAGCCAGGGCCCAGGCCTGGTGCTCACTCTTTCCTCCTTCACAGCCCGTGGTGAAGCTGCTATACAACAGAAGCAACAACAAGTACTCCTACACCAGGTAGGGCAGGGGGCCCTGCTGGAGGGCCTGGGGAAGGGCTGCAGGAGCAGCTAAGAGGGCTGCGCAGCCAGAGTGGATACGGGCAACAGACCCAAGGGAAGCTGCTCGCGCTCCGGGCATGGATAACATCTGGGTCTTAGACTCGCTTATGCTAAGGGGGAAAAAGAGGGAGTAGAAGCGGATTAGATAAAGGTATTTGGAACTTAGCCCAGGGCCTTGGTTGAGTATCAACAACGGGACAAGAACTGCTCTCTTAACATGTTTCATGTCGGAAGCATGCTGGGTATTTTCACCCGCTTCATCTTAACCAAGTGGAGGAGGGTATTGGAAAGCCAATGGGCCAGGAGCCCCCTAAATCTTCTGGAGTTTTGTACTTTCGCCACAGCCCAGTATCCTCCTTACAGTCACACTTAGATATACACAAGTTGTGGGAGGCCCAGAGTCCTACTCCTGCCATGACCCCTGTAGACAGACACATTGGCAGTGTTACCCCACAAGGGAAGAAACGCCACCTACAGAAGTAACAGTGTAGCTCCTTCTCCAATTTAGGGAGAGGCAACTCCCTCCCTCCTTTCTAATACAGCTGAGAACCAACTCAGTCCCTTTTCCACCCAGACACTCAAATTCTGAGGGTGCCCCTAGAGCCTGTATCTTCCTGCCCACGCCTGCCCCGCCATCCTGACCCGTCTTCATTTCAGTGATGGGCACAGTGGGGAGGGGAGAGCCCGCTGGCCCCAGCAGCGCCCCTTTGTGCCAGCACCTCATTCCCAGGCCTGCTGGGTTTTTCAGCAACTCCGATGACCACTTGCTGAAAAACATCGAGCTATTTGATAAGCTGTCCCTGCGCTTCAATGGCCGCGTGCTCTTCATCAAGGACGTCATCGGTGACGAGATCTGCTGCTGGTCCTTTTATGGCCAGGGCCGTAAGCTGGCAGAGGTGTGCTGCACCTCCATCGTGTATGCCACGGAGAAGAAGCAGACTAAGGTACGTGGCCTCGTTCTGCTCAGGGGCAGAACACACCAGCCAGGCCAGCGATGCTCAGGACCCGTGCTACCCAGCCGAGCTCTTCCCACAAGCTCCCAGAGGGGCCACACGTTTTGTTGTCTTTCCCAACCATGCTGTATGGTGCTGGCCTCAGTTTCCCTTTGCAAACATTGGAATGAGAGCATGAATTTAACAGAGATTTGGAAATGAGACAGCTCTTAGAAAAGCAGTGTGGGGTAAGGGAAATCATTGGAGCTTTGGAGTTAGAATGCTGTTCTGCACCTGGTCAGTCACCTTAGCCTCTGCAGTCACATCCCAGAACCAGGCAAGTGACAGGAGGCATTTCACAGGTGACAACTTCCCCAGATGCAGCCCCTTTCTACCAGGAAGCAAGCAGGTGTCGTGCCCAGAGGCGCCGTCTCCTGAGGGCCTGGGCAAAGCCGCAGTTCATCTGGGGAGGTCAAGTGGGTATGAAGGGCTCACAGCAGTGAGGCCCAAGTAGCACGTTCTTGGCCCCAGATTGCTGCAGTAGGGTAGGAGTCTGCTGAGGTTGGGGAAGGACAGCTTACAGGAGGGGACCCCGCTTCCCCAAGCAAGCTTTGGCAGCGGGATCAGCAATGGAGGGAAGGAGAGAGAGGGCACAGGCTCCCAGCCACGTCTGTAGGGTCGGGGCTCAGGGCCAGGTGAGCTGTGGTGGTGGCAGCGTGTCCTGTCAGATTTCTAAGTGTCCTGTGCATGAACTCCCTCGACCTCGCACACCACACCTGCGAGACAGGCAGGCCAGAGCCCTCTCGCCTGCCAGATGAGGGCACGGACGCGCCCTATGGTGCAGCAGCGTTGCTAGTAGAACCTTCATTGCCATCCTTTCTCTTCCACACTGGGCGAGGTAAGTAATAAGATGTAATAGAACAGCCAGGTGCAAAATGAAACCTAAAAAAGGGGGCAGCAGCTCAGTGAGGACACCCTGGACTCAATCCACAGTACTGCAGAGATAGATAAATAAAAATAGTGATCAGCGCAGCTGGTGTTGAACTATAGGTTCCTGCCTCGGCCCCCCAAACAGCAGGGATCACAGGTGCTGCCCCACGCCCAACTAAGCAGCTGCTTCGTATTTGGTTGTTTACTGCGCGTCAGGCTTTTTGCTAAGAGATAGCTGTTAACCATTACTTGACGTCCAGGAACTGCAGCCCAGAAACCTTGGCCCCAAGTCCCCTCACCTAGTGAATGGGGCAAGTGTTCAGCCCTAGGCCCACTGTCTATGGATACCTCTTGGATGACAGTGCACCATGGGGCTGGTGTTCATCCTCTGTACCCTTGTGCCTGTAATCTCCTCATAGCTCCTTCGGAAGACCTGTTCCCCCCGTGAGATGGCCAGCTGTCACTCGCGAGAGTTCGGCAGCCTCATGCAGGAGCACAGGGTCAACAGCCCTCACGTTCCGCTCCCTTACTGAGATAAAACCTCACTTGAGCTCCTCTCTCACCCCAGGTGGAATTCCCAGAGGCCCGAATCTATGAGGAGACACTCAACGTCCTACTCTACGAGACCCCTCGAGTTCCTGACAACTCTCTGTTGGAAGCCACGAGCCGGAGCCGGAGCCAGGCCTCCCCCACTGAGGATGAGGAGACCTTCGAGCTGCGGGACCGAGTGCGCCGCATCCACGTCAAGCGCTACAGCACGTACGATGATCGGCAGCTTGGCCACCAGTCTGCCCATCGCGACTGACAAGACCCACAGGGAGGCCGGGCACAGGAGGCCCTGTCTCCCACCCTGTGGAGCCCCACCCCATCTGCCACCCCACACTGCTGCTGGCTGGGTGTCTTGCTCCAGCACCCAAAGGCATGACAGGCCTTGCCTGGGAGGTCAGAGGGCCTAGGCAGGGGAGGGGCCGTGTTCTCTTGTCCTGGCCCCAAGCACTTTCAGGTGCGTCTCTCTTTCTACACAAGGAGCTGCTTCTGCTCTGGTGTGAATGGACTGACCTCCACCTCCTGCCAAGAACATTCCCTTAGCCCCTTTGCTGAGTGCCCCCTTTCTCAGTTGAGGCCCACGGGAGCTTTATTCTAGGGGGCAAAGCGGCTTTTGGTGCTGTGGAAGCCCAGACTTTAGCAGAAGGGGGGCTTCTTTTTTCCTAAGCTAAGCACAGGTTTGATGACTTTGTTTTTTAAATAATCTAGGAAATTAATAGTTTTAAATCTAATAAAGGGCCTACACGTTTCTGCTACCCCTGCAGCGTGCAAGGGCCCTGTGTAAGCCAGACCCTTTGGGCCTTCTTGATACCTTTGGGGTCTGTCTTTAAAGCACTTTGTACTGATATTCAGGAAGTTTGTCATTTGCCCTGACCAATGTCTTTATGATCCTAATCCCCTCTTGCAGAGTCAGTCTGAAGGAGGGGATAAAGAGGAAGCAATAAAATAAAATCCTTTGTTTGGCTTTGCCAGCCTGGCCAGCCAGCCCCAGGAGCATCAAGGAAGAAAATGCAGAAGTTGGAACCTGTGGTGTGAACAGCATGCTGTGAGAAAAGACATCTCGCCCTGTAGCTTAGAGGGACTAACAGGATTGTTCTTTCTGATTCTGGTCCTTGAGGGCATGCTGTCCTCACATACCATAAAGCCAGAGGCTGGCCCAGGGGCCTGGAGCTAGGCGGCCTTCAAAGCCCATGGATACTGCACAGGGCGGGCCTGTGCTCCCAGCGACCCCAGGGTAGTGGGAGCCAAGGCCTGTCCGTTTGTCTGCCTTGCCTGACACCCATGTTATTTACTGTGTCCTGGCTAGGGAAGGTGGTTGTGCCCAATGGTGAGTCTCTGGACAAAGTAACCTAACAGCGACACTCCTTGAAGACCTTCATTCCCACTTGCTAGGTCATCTGGCCGTGGGGATGCCGCACACCAGCCAGGGTGAGTCCCCTCAGGACTTTGGTTTTATCTCCTTGTTTGGCTTGGCCCTCAGCAGACAGCTTATCTGAATTCTTTCCAGAGGAACGCTGTCAGGGAGGGAGCTGTTCTCCTAGCCTCACGCAGCGAAGCATTGTGGCCGTGGCCAGTCCCACTCTCAGGAAGGACTGCAGTTGCCAGACTCATTCATCCCTCGACTACTATTAAACCTGCTGAGTGGCTGCTCAGCACATCCCAGGGCTGTGGGCAAATACCAGCCCCAGCGTCGGCCACTCACAAGGGCCTGAAATGACAGGATGGGGCAAGGCAGATGTGACTTAGTAATCAGACATTTTTTGTTAGTCACAGTCTTGAATGTATAAATAGCTCTCCAGCCAGGCATTGGTAAGCAGCTACTGTATCTTCCAGCCCTCATCGGAGTTAAGATGACAATCCATTTCTTTGGCCAGACTCAGGCTTTGGCTTCGTAGCTTTCCTAGAGACTGGAATGCCTCAGCCTGAGGCCACTACACTATTTTCTCAGCTGCCCTCACGAAGCCCTTTAATAATCCCCAGCTCCCTAAGGTACTTTCATGCTTGTCCTTTGACCTCTGCATTCCCTTCACCAGCTAATTAGTGCTTTAACATTCAGATCCTCTGCCATCTCGGTGATGCCTACGTTCGATCTGAGAAAGCACAGTAGTCAGGCTGGGCATTTTTCTTCCTTCGCTGTTATCTCCTTGGTCTGAAGGAGAACACTAACACTGAATTCACGGCCATGACCTTAGCTTCTTTAATCAGACTTTGTGGCTTAACGGTTTGGGGGATTTCTTCACCCCATTCAGAAAACACCTCTTGGCAGTGTGAATTTTTGAACTTCAGCCAAGCAAGGGAGAAACAAAAGAATGGATTAAGGTCAAACTTTCTTGTTGGTTTCTGAGAAAACTGGAAGCTTGCTGTTAACACAGACCAGTACTTGTTTTTGTTGAATGTGGTGTGTGACCATGGTCTGCCTGAAGGATGGCACAAATCCTGGCGTGAGAATTTTTCTTTTGTCACGTAACTGCAATCCTTTGTTTAACCTAAGTGATGGACGTAAACACTAACTTCTAATAAAGCTGTTATGCTGCGATGGCGCACGGCCGTCTTTACACGCGT
>RJWT010042514.1:0-12122 GCA_004365215.1 Cuniculus paca | reverse complement strand
CCTCTTCTCCCATATTTTGTAAGTAGGCCATCCCCCACCCCAGGCAGTGTGGCAATCACACCATCTGAGTGCCCTCCTCTTTTACAGGCTCAGGATATTTAAAAAATAAGGAGCCTGAATCCCTCTCCGTGCATGTGTTGAGTGTCCATGTTGAGGGTGAATTTGTATCCTATTTTCTCACGAGAATTTGCCAGGACGCAGACAAGATAATGTATAGGAAAGCACCTAGCAAATTAGAAGTGCTCTACAGATGTAAATGTTTATTGATGGTGACAGGACCCAAGAAATCCAGTCTAAAGGATGAAATGGGCTGGTGTATGCAAAGCATCTGGGCTTCAGACTAGCAGTCATTCTTTTGCATGCTACATGACCTATCACAAACTTGGAAGACAAAACTGGGTGAATTCCTATATTTTATGTACATTGATTTTGGTGTCAGAGTGTGTGGACAGTTATTTGCCTTTTACTTTTCTTCCTGCTTCCAGTGAGAAGGGCATCAGAATAGCTGAGGGAAGGGTCCAACTTGACCTTACAGTCTTCCAGGAAGGGAAGAGACAGATACTTTCGTTCTTGCAGGACCTCTGGTTGCTGGGGTGAGGACCATTGCGGGAAATTCCTGACCTTGTTCTGGGCCTTGGCCCTGACCCCTGGCTGCTTGGCCAGGCTGCATTGTGTGAACAGCCTGCGGAGGAGGCTGAAGAGGCTGATAAGAGGCCCTTCCGGTTCAGCCAAACAGGCTTGAGAAAACTGCTGCAGAGGAAAGATTAGGCACAGGCCCTGATTTAGAGCATACAAATGGGAGGGCAGCAAGCAAAAACCTGGAGCTCTCTGCAGTGATACTGTCTATAGTTGAAGGAGAACAACAGAGGGAGCCTTGCCTGCTTGTGCAAAAGATGGAAACAGCAAGTTGGATCTGGAAGGACCTTTTGAAAATCTGTTCAACAAACATGATTTGCACACAGGAGCTCTTCTTCTTGGAGGTGGATTAATGAGTGGGAAGGGTATCTTTTTTGTTCTCCCAGGAAACAAAATGCCAGTATTTCCAGGTGCATGCATGTTGCTTTGTCAAGCACCTGCCCCCAGCTGCCATGGTACAAAACAAATTGGTTCTGCCTGGGGAATTAGCTGAGTGGGTGCCCAAGTGGGTCAAAGCAGCGGCTTCTTCCTTCTCCTCCCACCTGTCTGTGGAAACCCAAATCTGTGCACAGTGCAGAGAACCTTGCCTGATCAGCCTTCTCATGATGCCAAAGGAGAGGACTGAAGACAATTCAGATGTTTGCTTTGGTTAATCCTGATGAAAAGCTATTTTGTGGATTGTCATGTTTTTTTTTTAACATGTTTAGAATCCCAAATTTTTTTTGTTTCTAAAAAATAGGAAATTGTAAAAGACAATACGTAGAGAATAAAAATAGTTAGCCAGGCTGCACATGCCTATAATACAGCACATGGGAGGCTGAGGCAGGAGGAGCACTGTGAGTTCTAGGCCAACCTGGACAACATAGTGAATTCAAACTGACTGTGAGACTCAAAAAATGAAAAAGAAAAACAAAAGAGATGAAAGAAGATAATAAAAATAAAATACTTTGAGTTTTGAAAATAATATTGGGAAGCTCTTAAGCCTGCTTTATTTTTCATTTTTATTTCTTTGGATGTCTTTAAAAATGTTCTAAGGACTGATTTTGAAGGCTCTCAGTATTCCACCCAGCTGCCCCTGATGAATATGCCTGTGGCCTTGCCCAGCAGGAATTTATATTTGCAGACCTTATTTGTCCTGGGAGCAGCTCTGATTTAGAGTTAGGGGACCTGTATAGTGTGCTGATTTATATGTCACTTGGTCTGAGGCAAGTCATTTTCTTGGTTTTAGATTCCATCTTTACAAATTGGGGAACAAAAAGCAGTTTCCTCCTGCTTCTTTAGGGAGATCCTGTCAGAGTGTAGTGAGAATAATTTCTAAGCTCTACAAATGCATGAGAGTTAAAAATAAATTGATCTATTGGTTTTGGCTTTCATACAATAGATACTTGGTTTTGAGGGATGTCATTCTGAAGGAATGGATCTTTAGGGACTTGCTGTGCTTTGAAATAGTTTCATAGAGAAAGCAGTGAGGCACACAATGAACTGGAAAAGGCAACTCTAGAGTTTGGATGGGATATTTCTTTCTTGGATCACTGTCACACGATGGGGGACAGCAGGGCAGACGAAAAGACAAATACAGAGACACAGAACCCTGATTAGACTTTTTAAAAATTGAGTTTATTGGTACAATTTAGATCTACATAACGACCGCATTTATTATAGGGAACTTGCACCTGTACATGACATATCTTAGTTCCTCTTTTTTTTCTCATTCCCCTCCCCTCCCTCCAACCCCTTTCCCTCCTTATTTGCAAAGCTTTGTTTACATTTTATCTCTTTTTGTCACTCTTTTCTTTTCCCTTTCTCTCCCTCCACCCCACCATTCTTTTTCCTTTTGAACAATTTCTTCCTATTTCACAATGTGTATTATATGTTTTGGTTCTTATTTACACTTTCAGTTTCTCATATCACAAAGACAACGCGATGTTTACATGTGTATCTGATTTATTTCACTTAAGAGTATGGTCTCAAGGTTCATCCATTTAGTTATAAATGTCATAAGTTTATACTATAGTACTGCATTCTACAATAAAACTGCATCCATTTTTTCCATTCATCAGTTGATGGGCATTTAAGATTTAGATATTACAGACTGTGCTGCTATAAACATCTATGCACATATTGCTGTGGTGTGATGCTTTTAATTCTTCTGGGAAGATACCCAAAAAGGGAATAGCTGGCTCAAATGGAACCACTAGTCTTAGTTTTTTGAGGAATTTCCACATTGATTTTCACAGTGGTTGTACCAGTGTACACTCCCACCAATTGTGGAGAACGGTTCCTTTTTCCCACAACTTCATCAGCATTTGTTATTGGTTGATTTCTGGATAATAGCCATTCATAAGAGAATGAAAAGATCTTGGGTAGGAAGAACCAACATAGTGAAAATGGCTATACTCCCAAAATCATTATACAGATTTAATGCAATCCTAATCAAAATACATTAACATACCTCACAGAACTAGAGAATACATTCCTAAAATTCACTGGGAACCAGAAGAGACCTAGAATAGCAAAAAACATTTCTTGGCCACAAAGGCAAGGCAAGGGCATCATGATCCCTGACTTGAACTTATACTATATAGCTACTAATATGCTGATAAATATAGCATTGTACTGACAAAAAAAGATCTGAGGATCAGTGGAACAGATTAGAAGATGCAGAAACAACTTCAGACACACTCAGTCACCTTACCTTTGACAAAGAGGTCAAACACCTTCACTAGAAGAAAGCCTCTTTAATAAATAGTGCTGGAAAAACTGGCTTTCCACATGTTAAAGACTAAAACTAGACCTATGTCTATCACCATGCACCAAACTAAAGTCAAAATGGATGAAAGATGTAAATATTAAAACAGAAACACTATACAGAAAGAGAGAATAGGTAGAATTCTTGAAGACATCGGTGTAGGCAAAGACTTAATGAACAAAATGCCTGTGGCATGGGGAATGCTACAAAGAATCAACAACTGGGATCTCATCTTATTAAAAAGCTTTTGCACAGAGAAGTAAATCACCAACAGAGTGAAGAGACAACCTACAGAGCAGAAAAAAATCTTAGCCAAATGTTCTTCAGGCAAAGGATTAATGTGTAGAACATACAGAGAACTGAAAAAATCAGACCCCCCCCCCAAATTTAAAGACTCATTACAAAAATGGCCATCTGAAATGAATAGACACTTCTCAGAAGAAGTACATATGGCTTCTTATATATATATATGAAGTTCAACATCACTGCTCATTCAAGATATGCAAATTAGAACAATGCTGAGATTCTATCTCAACCTGATTAGACTTTTAAAAGGCCCTTTCTCACTGTTAGGAAAGCTGTCTTGTCTTTCATGTACTGTTAGAGATTGACTGCAAGGGCAGTGTGTAATTTAAAGAGCTAGAGGTGTTTTTCTAGAAAGAGCTAAATCTTGCAGCTTGCCTACGGGCAACAACTGTAGCCGGTTTCTTTTTATATAATTTCAAACACATTTTATGCATATAAAGGTATAGAACTATACGTCCCACCTGTTTTTCCATTATGATAAACAGTACTGTATATCATTCTCCACCTTGCTTTTCACTTAATACATCTGGCCGACATCTGCAGCGGGCCGTGTGGTCCATTAGTGTGTGTGTGCCATAATCTGTATAACCCTTTTCTTGATGATGGATTTTTGTTCACATACAGTACTATTATAATGAATATCCTACTACAAGTGTCATTGTATATGGGTAAAAGTATAAAAGTATGATAGATTTCTAGAAGTACAATTGCTAGGACAGGGTTTGTAATAGCATTTTTAGGTTTAAATCAAGATTGCCCTCCATAGAGGCACTGATTAACCTGCCAGTAGTAGTATATGAGATGTGATCAAAATATATGGCGAATGTTTAAATTTTAAAAAATTATTACCACTAGTCGCATTCAAAATACTTCCCCTCTCTTTGAACACACTTATGCCATTGTTTTTGCAGTTCTGGAAGTCCTCTTTTATGTCTTTACAAGGTGTGATCAAAACTGTTTTGAATGCTGTAGCTGAGTGCCATCCAATGGAAAGTCCAGGTTGTAAAAATATTACAGTGTGTCCTTATCCATCTTATTAACAGAATCTGGTACCGTGTGACTTCTGGTGCTTCCCCAAAGTCATATATGACCACAAAAACTAAATGTTTTAAATCATTCAGGACTTGGTGTCTGCCATGACAGTATAACTAGAAGATGCTCATGAAAAAGGACTTCCAGAAGTACTTTGGAAAGTGGCAAGGATAGGATAAGCACATTCAAAGCAAGGAGGAATATTTTGAAGGGAATTAATAGCAATGTGCCTTTTACTGTAATAACTTTTAAAACTTTAAACATTCATTGTAGTTTTCAGTCACAGCTACGCAAGTGCCCCATTTCTCTATACTCTCTCCAATGCAGAATAAACTTCGCCAATCTGAGTTGAAAAATGGCCTCCTACTGTAAATTCATTATAGTCTGAATCTTATGAGGGAGGTTAGTCTTTTTTTTTCTTAAATATAGATGCTTTTATTTCCTTTCTCATTAACTATCTGTTCATGTCCCTAACTCATTTTCCCTATTGGGTTATTGAATTTTTCTTGTTGACTTATAGGAATTTTTTTATGTATTTAATGGAGTTAGATTTAGTTATATGTATTGTATATATTTTAGTTAATTCTGCATTTTATAGTTTTGAAATGCAGAATTTTGAAAAATCAAATTTGTTAATTTAAAAATTTCACAAGATAGTTTTGATTTTGAGTAATTCTTAGTCCTCCCCATTTTTAGATTATATACTTTTTTATATCATTTTTAAAGATTCAAACCTTAAGCCATCTAGAATTTATTTAAGTACCAAGGAGTGAGACAGAGTTCCAAGTTAACTTTTTTCCAGAAAAACCTGAGTTTTGAATTCAGGCACTTTTCCTCATTAGTATGATTTTGAACATGTCAACCAACCTCTTAGATTCTCAATTTCCTTATCTGTATAGTAGGAGTTTATTATATAGAAATATGAATGTATATTAATAATAGCAGTATCATATTTATAATATTGAGCTAATGGACTGTTGAAAAGATGAAACAAAATTATATATGGAAAAATGTGTAGAACTGCTTCCGGTGTATGTGTGTTCAAATTATGATCTAAATACCCAGGAATCAGGGCTGGGGATCTAGCTCAGCGGTCTAAGCACCTGCCTGGCAAGCGCAAGGTCGTGAGTTCAATCCCTGATGCCGCAAAAAAAACTAAACAAACAAACAAAAAAAACCCCAGGAATCTAGGAAAACAGTGTCTGGCAAAGAAGTTGTCCTTGGCCAGGATAGGTGCCTCTCAACTCACAAGCCTGTGACTTAGGGCAAATCACTTCACTATCTACACCTTCAGTTTCCTCACCTGCATAATGAATGATAAGAGCTAACCTGTGAAGTCTTGGAAGGTCCAGATTAGATGATGTGTATGAAAGCAATTGGTAAATGGTAAAGGGCCATGTAACAAAATGTTAGCCTTTATGTTCTGGTGAATGGGGAGGAGCCTTGGCACAGGTGGGTGTTTGACATCAGAGGCCAAGGAGGATAATTAACTTGCAATAACATGAAATTAGCAGCTGATATAAAGCAAGTGAGCGTGCAGCAGTTGATTATAGTAATGGTTGGTAATTGCCTCCTAGTAATTGAGCAATCATGAGCTTCCTGGGATAGAACCTTGTTAGAGTGAAAGATGGATCAAAAACTTTTAATTCAATGTATACAAATTGGACACAGCAGTGGGGTTAGCAGAGATGAGTGTCTTGAGGTAGAGCATAGTACTTGTACTTATGATAGGAGTGGTAGACATGCACATTGCAGTGTCCCCACCAGGCAGACACATGTGCTGGGTGTACTTGGAAGAAGGCCCATGGTGCTCTGGGATTGTCAAAGAGGAAGAGATTTGCCTGCCAAGCCTGGTGGCCAGTTTGGTCTCAGCTCATGAAGGCTGGTCCAGATTTGAAAGAATCCCAGCTTTGTAATGATTTCTTGAAAATTTACTTTTTGCCTTTATTATATCTGTATTTGGTTCTTTTGGATTTATTGGAGGTATCTTGTTTCTCATGCCTTCCCTGTTTTCCAATGTGAGGGTGTTGTGCTTATTTATGGCTTCTGTTTCTACTATGACCTGACTATGCAGAATTTCTCTGGGTAGGTTTGCCAAATAAAACATAGGATCACCAGTTAATTTTGAGTTTCAGATAAACAAATAATTAAGTTATTCATATGGCAGAATTAGCTCTGTAGCTCAGTGGTAAAGAGAGATTGCCTACCATGTGTGAGGCCCTGGGTTTGGTACCTAGAACTGCCAAAAAAATTATTCATGTGTCTCATACAATATTTGGAACAAATGTATTAAACTTTGTTGCTACCTGAAACTGAAATTTGAATAAATACAAGGATTAGAAGAGTGTATACCAAAATGTTAATTGTAATTATACCCGGAAAGAGATGCGGTTAAGGAAAGAGATTATAGATGATTTACTTTTCCTTTTCGTTTATATAGATAAATTTTTCATTTTGTGTGTATGATTTAACAAAAGGAAAAAAAAAACCCACATGTAATTATTACATTTTGCTGGCAATTTAGTTCTGTGTCGTAAGTGCCTGCCTGGCAAGCACAAGGTCATGAATTCAATCGCCAGTGCCCCTCCAAAAAATTACTACATTTTAAAAGAAGGATTTTTACATATATTATTTATCTCGCAAGCAGCCCTGTGATGTAACTTCTAATATCCTCCCCGTTATACAGATAAGGAAACACTACCGGGCTCTTCAACAGACATGGGCTGTGAACCTTGTTACCTCGATCCCACATGCTGCCAAGGAAAGGGCCTTTGGTGCCCATTCACCAACCTCCACACACAGACCGAGTTGAGACCTTGGCCCACAAAGGACCCACTTGAGACTTGCGGGTTTGTTTGTTTTCTGGTACTGGGTGTTACATCTAGGGGCTTGCGTTGAGCAACATGCCCAGTCCTTTCAGGGATATTTTTGTTTTGAGACAGGGTCTCTCTAAATTGTCCAAGCTGACTTTGAACTTGTGATTCTTGTGTCTTAGACTCCTAGAGTGCTGGGATTACAGGGTTGTACCATCACTCTTGGCTTGACCACTTGGTTTTTGAACAGACAAGTCCCTACGATAACTTTGGGGGCAGGGCTGGGGATCAGAAAGTAGGGGAGGGGATCAGGCCTCTGACTTTATCTGTTATACTGAGTCCCAAAGGGCTAGGGGAAAATGCACAGATGTACAACAGTGAAGTTTTGGTTTTTTTTAAGATCACTTTAAAAAAAGTTTATGTTGCCAAATTCATGTTGTTTAGGGTGGTTTTCTTCCTTTTTAACTTTTATACTAGGTTTCATTTTCTGTATTTTTTAAACACTTTTTTTCTTCCTTTTCCTTATTCGTTTTTTCCTTTGTGAATCTCATCCATGTATCCATTTATGTAGAACAATTGTGGTGATTGTGATATGTAGGGGAGACCTGGGCTGGGGCACAGTGAGGAGCAGTATATGATCTGAAACCAGTGTGAGGCCACATCAAAGTGGGTGCGATGCTTCCAGAGCAGTTTCTAGAATGCTGCATTTTAAAGGGACGTGGGGATCCATTTAGTTGAGGTTCCAACCCTCATGACAGATATAGTAACACTGTCGTTCACAAGGCAAGAAGTAGCAGCATTTTTTTTGTTGTTTTTTTTTGCGGCACCGGGGATCGAACTCACAACCTTACGCTTGCCAGGCAGGTGCTTAGGCTGCTGAGCTAAATCCTCAGCCTTTTTTTTTTTTTTTAAACAGAGTCTCACTATGTGGTTCGTGCTGGCCTCGTAGTCACTGTGTAGTCCCCGCTGGCCTCCAACTTGTGGCGATCATCCTGTCTCTGCCTCCTGAGTGCTGGGATTATAGGCTTACACCCCCATGCCCAGCAAGTAGCAGCATTCTGTTTTAAAAGGAGTCAGACTTTGGAGTCAGATGGATCTGAGCTTGTACTGTATGTTGGTCCTAAAATGAACTAAATGACTTGACGATAGTCTCTGCACCTCAGTTTCCTGTTTAGTAAGTTAGAACTGATAACAAAGAACACCTATATCACAGAGTTTTTGTGAGGATTAGATGAGTAAATACATGTAGAAGAGTACTTGCACATAAGAAGTTTTGAGAAGTAATTGTGAGTTTTTATTATTACTGACGATAACGATGTGAGACTAGTGCTTGGCCAGTAGCATATCTTTCAACTTGTTTGCCCTACAGGTGAAGTGTGACTTTTGTGGCAACTTTAGGGATGGGTGTAACAAGGCAGTCTGCTTCTGAATAGGTTTGCCTCTCCTGGGAGACTGTCTCATTACATAGTAACTGGTAATGCCTGGGTTGTTTGATTATGGGCCAAACAGAAGAGTTTCCTCAAAGCATAGTATTTTCCAGAGAATCTTGTGAGCTTTTCATTCTGTAATGAGCTTTCTATTAGAAACAGAACAGTAACCACAGCAGATAATTTGGAGTTTATAGTCCAGCCTTCACCACAGAAACCTGCAGTTAAAGAGACCAGACACATTTTTCCCACAGGTTCATTTAAAAAAAAATGGCACTGGGGATGTAACCCAGTGGTGAAGTGTGTGCTTAGTATGCGTGAGGCCCTGGGTTCAATTCCCAGCACCTAGTGAGTGCTCACATCTTTCTTGAGCATTTATTATGAGCCAGGCATAATGAAAGTCAACACTGGACTGTAGTTCAAGGACGTGGGTGCTGAAGTAGGGTTGTCTGGATTTGAATCTTAGCTTTACTAGTTATCAGTGATGGAACCTTAGCACTTTATTTAATTCTTCTTGTCCCTCAGTATCCCCATCTGTCAAGTTAGGAATGCCAGCAGTGTCTGTCCTGTACAACTGTGTGATTAACCAACTCAATACCATAGTGGGATGATTGTGCCGGTTGTGATGGTGGGGCGGGATTGGGATTAGGCCTAGCCACGGATGTATTACCCTCACGTCGTACACAGTCGTGGATATGTATAAATAGTACTTAGGTGCTGAGGGGTAATGTTGGAGTGTAGAAGCATTTAATTATAGTAAAACATGGTGAGCATTACTGTAGAGAAAGGAGGAGGACAGAGCAGTGGGTCCCTCTATTATGGAAAACATAATAGAGGAAAGCAATGTACCTGGTGAGATCTAAAGGGGAGGTAAAAGTTGGCCGGGCTGGGATGGTAAGGGGGAGTGGGTTCTGTGTTCTAGACAGAAAGAATATTACACATAAAAGTCTGAAAAGAAAAATAATCCTGTGGTGTTTAAGAAAAGAAATCCAGTGGTTTATGAGGAGGGTGGTGAAAGATGAGGCTGGCAGTGCAGGCAGAAACCAAATGATGGAAAACTTGAGTAAGGTTAAGGATTTGGGGTGACTGAGAGCCAGATGCTGTCCTTGAGTTTCCAGTAGTTACTCCCACTCCCACAGTTCTGTGTTACTAGCCCCGTTTTGTTAGTGTAGAAGTTTAGACTCTGAGTGACTGTCACTTGTTCAAAGGTGCAAACTCAGAAGGTAGGACAGCCAGGCTTTGAACTTAGGTCTCTCTGGCTCAGAGTTAAAGTTCTCTTGCTGATACATATGTCTTTGGAACTTGAGGTCTGGCTGTTAGCTTTATAACTTGGGCCACCTTTCGGTTTCACCTAACCTCAGATCGCTCAGGTAATACACAGTGTTAACAGTAGCAGCCTCATCAACTTGTGAAAACAAATGGAAATGTACACAAAAGGCCAGGTACAGTACCACACATGTAGCCAGTGCAACTACTGCTTATGGGCCCAGATTCTTGTACAGGGAAATATTGTTTCTTTAAGGGCCCAGTGACCTGAAACAGAACTCTGTGAGTCACCACTATGTGTTGGCTTAGAGCTCAGTCATTTTTCTAGTGACCTTTGAAATTTACATGGAAATCATCTTTGCACACAGGGGACTTATTTCCCCCACTAGTTGGCAGGCGACGCATATTAGGCTCTCCTCTCTGCCACAAGTCTGCAGCCCTTGAGCTCCCACTCTGCTGCTAGCAGTGACCTTAAGACTTCACTCTGTCCCCACCATCCTTCTCCACATGAGTTCCCCAGTTGTCCTTTTCCTTCCCATTCAGAATCTACTGGTTCTGTTTTGCTTAGGACTTAGAAGATGAGCCCAGCTACTGGCTTGAATTCTTATTTAACTTTTTGCTTGTTAACTTCGCTCATGTTGGTCTTAAGGGCAAACATCTCCTGTGGTAAAAGTAAATACTACAGTAGGCACTCAATAGGCAACAACTGCTTTCATGAGGATAGATCTTCAAAGCTACCAAGGCTCTCTGGGAGGATTTTATCCTTCTTTAATCTTTAAAATAGTCATCTAAAGCAGACAGAGTATATAGTATTCTTTTCAGCACAATAGGAGAAACTAAGCCCGATGCTTAAGCAATATACCTATTCATTCTTTCCTTCTATAGAGTACATGTTCACTAAATGTTACTTTGTCCCAGGGGCTGGAAAAATAATACTGAGACATATAATCCTTTCCCTCAAGAATCAGGTAGACATTTGAACAAAACATTGTAAACAAAAAGGAAATTGTAGAACAAAGGAATAGCAAAAGGTTCACTTTATTTAAGGGGATCAGTGAAAGATTCAGAGAGAAAGAGAGGCTTGTGTTGAGTCTTGAAGGACTTAGTGATCCTGAAAAGGTGAAAAGGAAGACATCTCAGATAGAGGAAATGATGTACAGCATAAGCTGAAGTCCATAGGAAGAAGACATGCTTTGAGAGGCTCCTTAGCATCAACATGACTGGCAGGAGGTGGATAGGAATCAGGTGGTGGTAGAAGGGCAAGGTGACTATAAGTCCTACTGGTAATATCCCTAAGACTAGTAGAAGCCTGAAAAAGCCTTTTGTATTCCTTACTATTTATCCAGTCTCCTAATTGCTAGCACTTCTTCCCAGAGGCACATAAGGCCCACTCCTGGGTGGCTGTCCTTTTTCTCTGCATCCCAACTTGCATAGTACAATCTCTGTCTCATACTGAAAGAAAACCATCTTATGTGTAAGGACCCTTGACCTGACTGTTTGGAGGAATAAAGGTTACCAGGTGAAAGGACACTTTGCATCACCAAAGGTAGGTGAGAGGAATAAAGTCCATCTGCGAGCAAACACCTGTGCTCCTGTCTTGCTGGCAGGGTCACCAGAGGAGAGTATTAAATCGCTCTTTAAATGAGTCAGACCTGTGGTTCCTGAGGAGACAGGGCTGTTGCAGCCCAAGCTCAGTGGGCAAATCGGACTGGATCTCTCTCATCTTGCCTCTGTTTGCCTTGCAGCCGTGTAAATGAGTATGGAAGATTATGATTTCCTGTTCAAAATTGTTTTAATTGGCAACGCTGGTGTGGGGAAGACGTGCCTAGTCCGACGGTTCACTCAGGTGAGAGAACTTGCTAGGAGTCCAGGTTCGGGCTTTTGATGTCTAGC